>CAKNWT010196088.1:0-22184 GCA_932066315.1 Andricus coriarius
GAGTTAAAATTCAATTTAAAAATCAGTAGTTAATGAAATACATATATGAAAGATATATGATAGTATATGAACATACATTTCATATATGAAAGATATATGATAGTATATGAAAATTCTGTAAAGAAATTAAATTTGATTAGAAGTTAAATTATCATAAGAGATAGAGGTTAAGTTCAAAATAATAAAGAAGTATAGCTACCATATTTCAATTATCAGAAGAAATAAAAATTTATTTAGTGCATACATTTAAAAATTTATTATAAATTTGTATAACTAATTAAAATTTATAAAAATTAAAAAACATTTTTTATTAGGAGAGTAGGATGTCATCGATATTCTTGGGTTTGGTGATAAATTTAGCTCTACTTTTTTAACTTCTAAAATTCAACTCATCTTTAAAATTGTGAAAGATGTAGAAACTAGCATTGATAAAGTTCCTGATAAATTACAAGTTTTTAGGACTATTAATTCTCCTACATATACTATACCTCGTGAAAAGAAATACCAACTTAAGAGTACAGTATAGGCAGGTATAGGCCTGTCTTAAAGTGATCTTGAACTGATTTTTTCTGGTCCCCAGAGGACCAAAGTCATTTTGACACAGCCCGCAGTTTATACCCCCAATATCCATAAATATATCGGAAACTGGTTGAAGCCTCTGGATCTCATAAATGCTCATAAATCAGCCCAGCTTCTTTAGGACTTTTAGGTATAGCTAGTCTGTTGATACAGGCAGCTATCCTTATTTTAAAGAGAGAAAGAGAGAGAGAGAGGTGTCTATTTCAATGCCCTAAAAATGATGCAGGTATAGGCTGAAGGGTACAGACCAGAAAAAGACCAAACGTTGTTTGAAACTGATCTTAAAGTGGTATTAATTTGATCTTTGTTTTCACAAGGGATGGCTAAAGTTTTGAATAATATTTTAAACTCTGCTCTTCCTAAACCTAAACCATTTATTAAAAATGCTATTGATTTGAAACTAAATCTTCATAAAATCATTATTCCTTCTGAGCACATTATGATCTCTCTTGATGTAACTTCTCTCTTCACTAATGTTCCTGTAGATTTGGTTCTTAATAGCATTAAAAAACGATGGTCTTATATTAAGAAAGTTACTGCCTGACCTTTGGATAAATTCAAAGAAGAAATGAAATTCCACATGTCCTTTCTATTGAATAAAAAATTTTATAGACAAACATTTGCAACTCCCATGGGTTCTCCTATTTCTAATCATTTAGTCGACATTAGGGATCCCGGAGTCGAGTCCGATTCCTCGAAGCATTCGATTCCTTGTGCTCGAGAATCCATTATTTGGAAACAATACCGCTTACCGGAATCGACTTGAGAATCAACTCTCGAAGCCGGGGTTCGACGTCGATTCTTTTTTTCCTGTTTGCGCCGGCTCCATGTTGCATAAGAAAATTTTGCATCCAAGTGTATCAACTTGCATCCGCGTATTTCTACTGCGGAAATAAATTTCCACGTTTGTGTGTGAGGTGTCAGGTGGAAATTAAACTTCCACATTTTTTTCGTATGTGGAAATAATATAATAAATTCCACAATTGTGTTTTCAGGTGGAAATAACTTTGCACATTTATTTCTATGGAAATAAATTTCAATACTTATTACACTCTTGTTTTTCCACATTTTGTTTATAATTCGCAAAGAAATGTCCACAATTGTTTCTCAGGTCTAACTAAATATACACATTCTATTTCTCCTGAAAATATGTATAAAGATAGAAATATCAAGAAGAAAAGATATGTATATTCAAGAATGTTTCACGGGTTCACAATCCCTCAAAATTGAATGATCTATAAAATGTTGAATCTATAAATTGCTAAATATGCAATTATTTATTTAAAATGAGTTTTTTTTATTTCGTGTTAAATAAAAATTGTAACTTTGATTGAATCTTTGCCATTGACGGCTTATGTTGTTTCTAAAAAGATTCTCTATAATTCTATTTGTGGAAGCTTCACTAAAATTTAAGTTTTACAGAAGTAAAATGTATACAAACAAATTGTTAATAATCTTTATAAACAATAAGTAGCTGGCTTATTCTTAATAAAACTCCAGCAAATAGAATTTCAGAGGATGTTTTCAGGAACAAAATAAGCCGGCTATAATAAAGACTGAATGATAATTACCAATGTTATTTGACGTTAAAGAAAAAAACAGAAAAGTGTAAATAACTAATTTTAAATAAAAAATGGTACATTCGGCTACTTTTCGTACATTTAATCAAAATTTGTATTAAAATGAAATGTCTGTTTATTAATTCTTTATCAAATTATTATTAATAATAATAATAGATATTAAGAATTTAATAAGCTAAATATTAATTTCAAATAATATTAGATTAAATTGATTATTAATATTAATTTATATTAACATTGATTCATCAATTGATAATTTATATTAAAATTAATTAATTATGAATTTCAAATAAGATTAATTATAAATTTGAATCAAATTTCAAATATTAGCGGGCTACTACTACATACCTACTTTTGGTATGTAGTTGATACATTATTAATTATTTCTAAAGACAAAATTGAAATAACTATCAAAACTTTAACCTCAATTCACAAAAGATTACAATTTACACATGAAATAGAAAATAATAATACTATTAACTTTCTTAATATTAGCATCATTACAAATGATAATGGCACCTTTTCTACTAATTGGTTTCGCAAATCAATCTATTCTGGCCTTAGTTGATTCTGCGATTCTACATTTCAGATAATAAATGTCACAATGATAACTTAAAAATAGTAAAACATTACCTTTTCTTGAATAACTTTCCACGAGATGTTATTGATAAATAAGTTGATAATAGATTAACAGAACTTAACAACAAAATCCTAATTAATAATTCTAATAACATTATCAAAAAAAAATTTTACTCGTATCTTAAAAGCACTATTACTATCATATACTATGGTGAAATTTTAGAAAATATAAAAAGACTTTTAAAAATTTATCAAATCAGCACCACTTTTAGTATTAATTCTATACTTGATAAAATGATTAAACTAGGCAAAGATCAATTAGAAAACTTAGAAGAAACTAACGTAGTTTACCCTTTCTCTTGTAATTGTGGAAAATATTATATTGGACAAACTAAAGGACCTTTACAAGGTATACGAAAATAACACCAAGAAAGTGTTAGATTAAATTATGATAATGTTCTTAACGACCATTTATATAATAATATTAATGATAGTATTTCTCATTTTTTCCTTTGGGATGAGATTGAAGTTAAGTATCAAGAGATTAATCCTATGAAAAGAGCCTTTGCCGAAATGGTTTTTTAAAAAAAGAACTAGATAATTGGCTCAATAAAATCACTGATCTTGACTATCTTAATGAATCTTGCAATTCATTTCTAGAACTATTTTTATAAAATTATGACAATTTCCTAATAATAAATTTTAATCTCTTTTGAATTCCTTACAGTATTGAATACAAAAATTAATTTATCTTGCTTGTTTCTACATCTTTAATGACCGTTTAACACTTCAATGGTTATATTACTTCCTTTAAATTTGGCGCCTTTTTCTTCCTTCCTACTAGATGTTAGGTTAGTTGATTTTCTTTGACAGTCACTTTTGGAGTTATCTTTATGGAAGCAGGATGCTTTCCCACCCTGCTCTCATAATAAAAAATGTTTTTTAATTTTTATACATTTTAATTAGTTATACAGTTTTTATATAAATTATTTAAATATATTCACTGCATACATTTTTATTTCTTCTGACAATTGAAATATGGTATCTCTTATGATAATTTAACTTCTAATCAAATTTTAATTTTTTTACAGAATCTTCATATACTAAATTTTTATTGGTCATTTGTTCCTATATCTTTTTAATACTACCACTGATTTTTAAATTGAATTTTAACCCATAATTGAATCTTGAAACTCACTCAAAAAGATGACTTTGACTTTCGTAACTAACTCGTAAGTGGACTTGTACTCCTTTTAAATTTGTTCATCGTAATAAATTTAGTAAGATTGTTATTATTACACTTTTTTAGGTTATTTTTGTAAATATGATTCTCCTGATGGTGGAAATGGTGTATGTCCGCAACGTTGGGATTTGAATTTTTCTAATAAACTTGTGCGACAGAGTTATTACAACATTTTGTGGTTAATTTTCTTCCTATAGACTAGATTTGTTTTCTGTTCTTGAATTTTGAGTTCCACTGTTTGTACTTCATTTCTAAGGTTTATATTTCTTCTTGTGATTCTTATTATTTTTTTTAACTTTTTTTAAAGGAGAATGTTTCTTCTGTCTTTTAATAGCAGTCAATATTGTGTGTTTTTTTCAATTAATGTATTAGAGTCAATTTACAGTAGTTGAGTTCAGAATATTCTTTGGGGTTCTTTTTGAGTTCATCTATGTCCTTAGTGGTATTGATCTAATGCCATTTTTTCTTGTTTAAGTCTAAATATCCACACTAAGAGTCATTGATATTTCCTACACCTATGTGCCATCATCTGTATTTACGTTTTATAACTTAGAATCGTTTATGTTCTATTCTCCAATGCTTTTTCTTTTAAGGTTTTTTAACTGGCATATGGTTGGAGAAACCTTTTTCTCAATAATAAATGGACGTTCTTAATGGTCGTAAAGTTTGCCCTGCCTTTTCATGCGCTTTGTTTGATAGTTCTTCTTTATTCATAATGTGTCCCCTGAGGGTTTACATGACTTCCATTTCCTCCAATCCTTCCATCTACATATTTTATAAAAACTTATCTTTACTATTTACATTTATTTACATCTATTTACAAAACGTCTATATCTAGATCCTTAATTCTATTTCTTGACGTTTGTTTGATAGTTTCGTTACCCTTTTTAGAACCCTATCTCCTATTTTGAATTCTGTTGGTCTCCTTCTTAAATTGTAGCTGTTCGCTTGTCTATTATTTGCCTGGTCTAAGTTTTTCTGCATTTTCCTCTTACAAAATTTGCTACCTTCTCAATCTGTCCATTTATATACGCTTTGGAATTCTATTTTGCTATCGTTTTCTATATTTTTCCTGAGTGACGGAGTTGGTTCTAGTTCGGGACCTAAATTTAAAAATTCTGGGGTAAATTGTGTCTACGATTTTTTGCTAGTATTTATTGCGAACTGCAAATCGTCTATGTGTTCGTCCCGGGTGCAATGATCATTACCTAAATAGATTTTATTTACAATTTCGGTGCCATTATCTGTGTGGAAAATCCGTGGTATTCCCCAACGTAAAATTACCCGTTTATTAAATTCGAAATCTATTGTGATCCCGTTAGATTTTTTGATTGGTATTATTTCGAACCATTTATTAAATAGGACCAAGAGCACAAAAATGTATTGATTTTTTCTCTTTTTAGAACTTGGTACGGGACCCATGTTATCAGCTGCTATAATTTCCATGGTTCTTCAATCAGCCCTTTTCCCGTCAATCCTATCTTACTTAGATTACTTGGTTTTACCCTCTGACAAGTCTGGCAGTTTTTTACGTATTTGATCACGTCCGAATATACCCCTGCCCAGAATTAATGTTTGGAAATTTTCGCGTAAGTTTTCTTTTAGCCAAAATATCCTGCTTGGATTTCGTCGTGATTTTCCCGTAAAACTTGAGCTCTAAGTTTTTTGGGTACGACTAATTTTCAAGGGTTCTAGTCTGGTAATAGTTCAGATTTTAAAGGTCAGTTCTGAGAAAATAGAGTTGTGAATCTATGATTCACCATTTTGCGTGTTCTTCCGGACTTTTTTAAACATATATGACTTCGTAGACTTCCAGATACGGCCGAAATTTCTGTATGGCCCACACCACGGCTAAGCACTCTTCTTCTGATGCTGTTATGGATCAGTAGATTCGAATTTAGCGGGCGATTACGGGCGGAAATGGTAAACTACATTAGCGACATCTATAACGAAAAAGGGCGCAATTTTGAGACTAGACGGACAGGGTAGAGCGTGGCTTGAGGACAGTTTTGTAAAGACATACGTGAGATGCGGAGTGTTGTTAGTGTGCTTAATAAACATTTTAATATACTAAGAATATCGTGTTGCGCTTTTAATAGAATACCCCACAACATCTTTTCCCGACATTGTGGCGACCGTGACAGGACTATTTTATTAAATCGGGTTACGGAAAGTGTGAAGTTCAAGTTTTTGTGTGGTGTATAGCAATACGAACATGGAAGCTCTCAGAAGGCAAAGAAAGGTTCCACGAACAGCTTTTATCAAAGCACATAGTGCCTTCATGACAAAATGTAAAAGTGCCGGCTCTAAAGATGATAAAATAGTGGCTTTTCAGTTACTGGAAACTAAGGCGTCGGAATTGGACGCGGTGCATGCTGCCTACAACAAAGGACTTTTCGACTCTGATCTGAGTGATGACGTAATCACTAAAGAATTGGAAAGTGACGACGATTATAAGTCTACACATTTAGCGGCGAAATTAAGGATCAGCGAACTCCTAGAGATAAGTGCACAAACTCCAACGGTAGCAGCGGCAAAAAATCCAGCGTTATCAAGGTGAATAATGAAGCTACCGATCAATTGAACTGCCGAAGCTGAACGGTAGTGTGAAGGAATGGCTTCCATTTTGGAGCGCCTTTAAAAAAGTCCATGAAGATGTCTCAATAATAAATTAGGACAAATTCCAGTATTTGATCTAAGCCACAGTTCCAGATTCACGAGCACGGGAAGTAGTGTGTAGTTTTCCACCCACTGTGGGAAATGACACTAAAGTTATAACAAGTCTCAAGAACTGTTTTGGACGCGACGATATTGTGGTGGAATATTATGTTAGCGAATTGTTGGGACTCGTTCTACAAAATGCTGTGAAAGGAAATCAGAGGGCATCACTCGCAATTGTGTATGACAAGCTTGAGGCATACATTCGAGCTCTCGATACGCTCGGTGTAATGACGGACAAGTGCGCTGTCATGCTATACCCTTTAGTCGAGTCTTCGCTTCCAGAGGACGTTCTGCGTGCTTGGCAAAGAAGTGGGAGATACCACGCGACTTATGCTGCTGGCCAAAACGCTGATGCTGATGGTCAAAATGCCACCAAGAATAGGCTGGAGAATCTTTTGGAGTTCCTGCAAAGAGAAGTCGAAAACCAGGAACGCATATATATGGTTCTACAGGGATTTGACTTATCGACAGAAGCAGAGAAGACAAGGAAGCCGAAACCAAACAACGAGATGAAGGAAGCAAAGAGAGAAACACCCAGCGCCAGCGCTCTTCTTACGTCGGAGAAAAGAAACCAGGTAGTAGATTGTATATTTCGTAAATCGACTCATGGGAGTAAAGAGTGTGAGTTTGCGCGAGAAATGTCTTTTGATGAGAGGAGAGTATGTGTTAAGAGAGAGAATGCATGTTTTATATGTCGGAAGCGTGGTCATATTTCAAAGATCTGTCGAGTTATGGTTAATTACGTTTGGTGCAGTAGACGATACGTTCTGTTTGTATGTCCGGGTTTCGCCGCGAAAGAGGATAGTCCTAAAGGTGCACAAATCGAGAATAGTTTAGCTAGCTTTAGTGAAACACCCAAAGTTTGTTTACACACACTTCGTGTGAAAGTATATTTCGATTCGTCTGAAGAAATTGTGAGAGCGATTATTGCGTGTAATTTATCTGTGTTGTGTGTCTGACATCGGAAATCAACAAGAGTCCATGGATGTTTTGATCGGTGCTGACGTGGCCAGGAAATTGATTACGGGGAAGAAATTTGATTTAAACAATGGTTTAATCGCGTTTGAAACTTTTTTGGGATGGACGGTTTTGGGCAAATTACCAGAAGAGCGTTCAGAAAAATCCGAAACTGCTACTATGCTCACGACATTGTTCATCCAAGAGGCCAATATATCCGATCTTTGGAGTTTAGACGTTCTCGGTATCGCGGATCCTATTCAAAGTCAAGATGATTTTCTAAAAAATGAAAGTACGCGAAAATCTGTAAGAAATACTGCAAATTTTACCTCGGAAGGTCGATACGAGGTAAGATTGCCGTGGAAAGAGGATCACGTGCCTTTACTTGAAAATTATGACTTAGCTCAACAGAGATTAAAAACGGCTATAGAAAAGTTAAATAAGCAGAATATTTTTTTAGCTTACAATGACGCTTTTGAATCATGGTTGACAGAAGAGATAATAGAAAGGATCCCCGACAGTGAGATTTCGCGTGTGGGTAATTATTTTCCGCATCGTCTGGTCATAAAAATGAATAGCACGACTAAAATTAGGCCCGTATTTGATGATTCTGCTAAAAAGAAGGGAAAACCGTCACTCAATCAGTGTCTGGAAAAGGGACCGAACTTGATAGAACTTGTCCCATCTTGCATTAACAGATTTCGGGAAAGAGATTGGTGTTGTTTACGATATAAAAGGGGCATTTTTACAGATTGGCGTGAATCCAGCTGATAGAGAGTTTCTTCGTTTTTTGTGGCTAGTAGATGGCAAAATAATTGTTTATAGACATTGCCGAGTGGTTTTTGGATTATCGTTTAGTCCCTTTTTACTGTCAGCGACTGTCGAACTGCTTTTGGAAGCAGCTTTGGAAAAAGCGAAAGAGAACGGCGAGTGTCCATGGACAGAAAATTCGGTTAGGAAATTGAGGGAGTCATTTTATGTCGACAATTGTGTGACTAGCGTTGATTCAACACAAGAATTGCAGGGTTTTATTCGTGAAGCTAGAGCGATTATGACTATGGGAGGTTTTGATCTGCAAGGTTGGGAAAGTTCAGGAGATCTTTCAAAAGGAGAATCTTCACTTGCTCTCGGAATCTCTTGGAATAAACGCAAGGATACGATTTCTATTAATCCGACCTTAGTAGATATTGATACGTCAAAAGTCATTACGAAAAGGGTTATGCTGTCCGCAACGTATAAAATATTTGATCCGATTGGTTTCACATTTCTCGTATCCTTACAGCCAAAAATTTGGCTTAAGCAATTATGGAATGAAAATATAGGCTGGGACAAGCAAATTTATGACAAACGCAGTCGCGAATTTTTAGTCTGGATAGACGATTTATCTTTATTAAAAGAAATTGAAATTCCGCGAAAAAATCGGAAACTGAAGGTTGTCTATTCATACATTCGGCGATGCAAGCGGCTTAGCTTATGATGCCGTGGTATTTGAGAGAATTGATTTCGGTAATTTCGTCGACATACAACTCTTAAGTGCTAAGTCGCGGATCGCTCCGGAAAAGGCATCTATACCCCGTCTTGAATTAATGGCTGCATCTATAGCTGTGAGACTTGCATGTTCGGTAATTAAATCATTGTCTTGTCACATTGAATCGATAACGTATTGGTCTGATTCCACCACAGTTTTGGCTTGGCTAGGGAGGGATACGCAGTGGGGAACCTTCGTATATAACAGAGTAAAATAAATCAGATCATTGAGTGACGTGAATAGTTGGAGATATGTACCGAGCGAGCTAAATTCGGCCGATCTGCCGTCCCGAGGTTGTAGTCCATCGCAAATAGTCAAATCTCAGTGGTGGCTGGGCCCTGATTGGCTTCGACAGTCCGAAAGTAAATGGGGTTTCGAGAAATAAGGCATTAACGAAAACGAAGTAAATATTGAAATTAAAAATAGCACTCTAGTAAATGTGATTAGCACAAGTGATCGGGAATTCAAAGCGAGCGAATTATTTCCCACATATACAAAGTTATTACGTTTTATCACCTAGGTGCGAAGATTTCTGAGAAACCGGAAAATAGAATCAGAGAAACTCATGCTAACTAAACGGGACGTCGTGATTGAAAAGGAAATTCCTGAAAAGCTCTACTTGTCCAAAGAAAGTCGGAAAAATTTATACTTAAAGTTTCAAGAAATAAAGGAGGCAGAAGTTACTTTGTTGAAACATTTACAGGGGGTTATGTTCCAAGATGCGGATAACAATAAACTAACGTCGTTTAAAACATTAAAAAATGAAGACGGTTTATATGTTTTGAAAACGAAAATTTTAAACCGAAACGATAGTGCTATGTTTTTATATCCCATTCTTTTGGACAAACACGATATTGTCAATTTATTATGGTAGTTCGAGAAACACATGAAAGATGGACATTCGGGAACGCAAATCGTCATGAATACCCTGCGTTAAAGGTTTTGGGTCATTTCATTACAACAGATCATCAGATCCAATGCCAACAAATGCATTATCTGCAAAAGGCACAAAGTAAAACGCATGGAATGTGAAATCCCGCCACTTCCCATCAATCGCGTGCGTGATTCGGCAATATTTGAAGTTACCGGTGTAAATTTTGAGGGTTAGTCTTCATAAAAGGTGGTGAGAAGGGGTGGATCTGTATTTTTACGTGTGCAGTATACAGATCAGTTCATTTTGAACTAGTATCATCGCTATCCACATATGGGTTCATTGAATTTCTCCGTAGATTCATCGCAAGACGTGGACGACCTTTGTATATCCCCCACAGAAAAACGTTAAGAGGATAAATTATAGAGGGCTAAATTTTGCGCAAAATAAAAAAAAAATATTTTAGCTTATATAGGTCACGAGTTATGACCATGAAACGTTGACCCTTTCCATTCAAAAGGCTCTGTATTTACTGGAAAATGTACTGCGACCGTATTTGAGCATTTTCGTTGCATATAGGCATTTGTAGTCCATTACAAGTACACTCTTCTCTCCTTTTTTGTTTAAAAACAATCAATTGTTCAACCGTTGTTTAAATAATACTTTTTACACTATCAATTGTGTGCATATTTTATATATTTACTTTGTGAAAATTACTTCCAGAATATCTGTTGTCGAAAGTGAATGACGAAAAAAAATATAAATAAACTGGTTTTACATTGTTTACTTACTATTTATAAAAAATGTTATTGAAGGGATTAGTTTTATAATGTTGTATTTTATGTTCAGAATGCCAAAAATTCATAAACCAATTATGTTAATTATGCAAACAACATTTTTTATAAATAATAAGTGAACAATGTAATATCAGTTAATTTATATATTTTATTCTTCATTCACTTTCGACAACAGATATTTCGGAAGTAATTTTTACAACGTAAATACATAAAATATGCACACAATTGATAGTGTGAAGCGTATTATTTAAACAATGGTGATACAATTTATTGTTTTTTAACAAAAAAAGAGAAAAAGTGTACTTTTAATGAACTACAAATGCATATAAGCCACCAACATGCTCAAATACGGTCGCAGTACGTCTTCCAGTACACACAGAGCCTTCCGAATGGAAAGGGTTAAAGTTTCATGGTCATAACTCGTGACCTATAAGAGCTTAAATGTATTTTTTATTTTTTTATTTTACGCAGAACTTAGTCCTCTATAATTTATACTCTTGAAGAGTTTCTGTAGGATATGTACGAAACGAGCTGTTTTGAAACCATTTTTTTTGCTACAAATGGCTCAAAATAGAAAAAAAAATGTTTTATTTTTTTATTTTGAAGAGTCATAACTCTTGATCTATGGAGACTAGAAGATTTTTTTTTTCAAATTTACGCATAATTTCCTGCCCTACAACTTTTTGTCTGGCACCACTTACGTAGCTTCACCCAGAAGCGAAGTATTTTGAAAAAACTCAACACGAGTTATTTACCCTGAAAAATAGGTAAAAAGGGGTCAACTTTGGGAGCCCATAACTTATGACCTATTGGGACTAGGTCATTGCAGTTTTTTTAGAATTAATCGAAATTGCGTCTACTTAACTTAAATTGCGTCTACATTTTTTCGTAAAATTAACAGGTTCCAAAGTACAGATACAAACTACAGAATTGGGGGTTTTCGCCTCTTTTTTTAAAAACTCCGAGTTATTTGAAGAATCATAACTCGGCACCTATTGGAGAGAGCAGGCGTTTTTTTAACTTTCTTAGAATTTCCTTTAGTTTAATTTTGCTATTAATAATTTTGCTCTAAAATGCAATGGGGGTAGGTTCTACTACACCGTTTAGTATATTCTACGAAGCCAACAGTAGGATCTACTACACCGTTTGGTAAATTCTACGAAGCCAACAGTAGGATCTACTTTCTATGATTTAGTCTGTCCATATTTAGTAGCGTATAGTAGCATATACTTTTCCAGTTCTCTCCAGTAGTAGATCCTACTACTCCGTTTAGTAAATTCTACGGAGCGAACAGTAGTATCCGCTGGATATTAGATCCACCATTTTGAATGTTTGAATTTTGACTTCAGATTCGGATGCAGCGACCCCAAAAACCCGTAAGTGCCGAGATTTATCCAAATCGAGCCGTTTTTTGTGCTTTCGTCCGCAATATTGGATCCGCCATTTTGAATTTTCTAATTTTGACTTCAAATTCCGATTCAGCTACCCCGAAAACCCCCGAGTAAGACTTAAGTGCTATATCGGAGTAAGGTAAATAGGAAAAAAGATGATTAACGCATTTTGCGTCAATTCCACACAGGGCACGGAAAATTTTGACGCATTTTGCGTCAATGCCAACGAAGGGGTTAAGTCTACCAAAGTATATGTAAATTTTGACAATGTGTGCTTTTCTATCGCAAGGGAGTAAGTCCGCACGGACCAACGCCGCAGAATTATGTGCAGGACGTAAAATTGGACCATTCGGGACTCTCGAGTCTAAGTCGTGCCAAAAGATGAGTTCCGGAGACGCCCGAACGGCCTCTTACCAATGGCTGCGCATTTGAATAACCTAAAAGTTTTTGGGGAATTAAACATCGAAATATCGTTTCGATTATAAAAGCTGAAAACAAAATTCAACGAGATTTCGGAGATTTTTGACCCGTAGATTTACGACCCGTATGTAATTTCATAGTCGACGACGAGGATGCAGGTTGAGAAGAAAAATATGTATTTTTACAGAATTCTGCCTATTTACTATGTGCCACACGGATCGAATTATTTCCATCGTCGCAGGATGTAAATTTCCACCAACTTCTTTTACAGTGTAGTCATTTCTAGAAAACTTGGAATTTTTATCAGGGCCCTTAAATAAACCGTTTTAGCAACAACAAAATAACGCGTATTACCTACTTAATACGATGACAATAACTTTTTCCGTACGAGATGATTACTTCACTCCCGTCCTAAATTCAAGTAGACCATGCATACGCGCGTGTGCGGCACGCAACTGAAGTTAGAATCAGCGCATAAATTAAAATTATACTTCAGTTTTGAAAACTTGATTAAATTGGTAGATTTTCATGAAAATCAGTTCCGAAGTTCCATGAAATCACTTACTAAGGGATTTTTTGAGTTGTAGAAGATTAATTTGATTGAAATTAATAAATTCAATATAACGATATAACTTTGGTAAAAATTCAATAAATTTACCGATTTTTAGAAGTTGGTAGGATAAACGAATCAATTTTCGAGGAAATAGTCAAGCTCAAATTTTGTTATCCTGTTTCTTATAAACGAAAACTCCTGCAATTTTGAAACTTGTTTGCCTTGGCAGAAAATTGATCCAACTTTAATTTAAGTATATATCTTATACATGAAATTAAAACTGGAGACAAAAGTGGTGATAAAAAGACAATATGTTAAGAACACCATTTGCCGTGGTGCATTGCCCAATCGAGTGTTACAGATTCATTTGTCGAGGGTATGACGCGATTTGGCAACTTAACCAAAAAATTTAAATACGGGAAAAATTTACTTACTTAATAGATAATACAATAGAAATAAGTTTAATTACTGACACTCAATAAATAGAAATACCACTTAAAAGAGATGTGACAAGGTTTTAAAGATAATTTTAATTTAATTTATTGAGAAAAAAGCTCACAGGGCTATAAAGCACATTTAAGAGCTGAACAGAGTATACGCATGATACAATTATGTAGAAATATATAAATATATAGATGTAGAATCTAGAGTGTAGTGTTAATATTTTTAGAACCCTGGCTTAATATTAAAAGTTTACATTTAACGACATTAATCGGTTATACAATAGTAAGTAAGGTCACGTAAGTATATGCTATAAGAAGTTACATAAATCTTACATTAAGATGGCACTGTTGGTAAACTTATCTTAAAATATAAGTAGACAAAAGAAAAGACAGTAAAATTATCACGCCTCATGATAGAAAAACATAAATGAATAAAAAAAAGTAATGGAAGTGAATATAATAGAGAGAGAAAACAAGATACAGGCTAATTCCACAGAGTTATATAAAGGTGTACCCATAGATATTAGAAACTCAGAGAACATATTTTTACATGCAAATTCTATAGGCTCATTACGAATATTATTCGCCAGTTTATTCCAAAGCCGCCTCCCTCTAATTACAACAGATTTTTGAATTAAACATGTTCTATGAGCAGGTATTACCAGGGTACGACCTCTATCGCGCAGCCCAGGCCGACCTGGAAGGTTCATATTATCTCGCAAACAAAATTCCAATAAATATGCAGGCTCTTCATTTTAATGATCATGTACAGCAAATTATTCATAAAATATTGTGTTCTCTTGGCAACTGTCCTAAAACCAGCTCTTTCCCTATACTCAGAAATATGATCGAATTTGGACAAGATATATAGATAAAACGGATGCAGGCCTTGAGAGCACTTTCAAGTTTGCAATTAAGGTCATCAGAGATTCCATCATATGTGACCGTGCGCGAAGAACGGGACCTAATGCGTCAAAGCTGACTTTTACAGGACTTTTACAGGGCTGCGTCTACAAAAATCACCCCCTCCACTTAGTATTACACTTTTAGGCAGGAGCCAGTGGAGCTCACGGATACGTCCCGTACAGCTGTAGTGTTTGTAGCTTAATAACAAGAAAAATAATTAACTTAAAAAATGTCTGATTATTGCAAATGAAAAATTAACTCAAAAACTATCGGTTGGCGTAAGAAAATGAAAATAGATTTTTTCCGCAATTAGGTCCCTTTCTTCGCGGTCGGTCACATATACCACACAACCATAATCAAAATAAGGGAGAATCAAGATTGTTGCCAGGTGGATTCACGTAGCTGTAGGCAAAGAGTCCCTACTCCGACTAAGCTGATGTAAAGTTCTGAAGGTTTTGCGTGATATTAGTTCAACATGCTTTTTCCAAGAAAGACTCCTATTGAAGATCATTGACATAATCAGAGATGTGAATGGCAAGACCGTTCAAGTACAAAGGCGGGAAAGAATCCAGGACTTTAGATGGATTATAAGTGGAGGATCCAACTAGCAAAGTATATGTTTTTTGTGGATTGAGTTTCAAATCATTAGATACTACCCAGTTGTAAAAGTTATTAATATCTTCATTAACCATTTGAAGTAGGTCTCTATGGGTACGAAGAGGCCCAGAAAGATATATTTTGCTATCATCAGCATGAAGGTGATATTTACAGTAGCGTAAAACAGCTGAAAAGTCGCATGTGAACGCATTAAACATTTTGGGGCCAAGTATTGAGCCCTGGGGAACCTCACGCATCACCTCATTTTAATCAGAGCGAAGACTATTACTGTTTGCTACACATTGTAAGGGATTACTTAAGAAAGACTTAGACCAATTAATGGCACTGTTAGAGATACTAAGGTTTTTTAATTTTTTTATTAAAAGGGCATGGCTTACCAGCTCGAGCGCTTTGGAAAGATAAAAAATACAACAATCGTTACTTCATTTTTATCTATTGCAGCTTTTAATTCAGGACTAAATTTAAGGGAAACAGTGATGGTACTGTGCTCCCTCCGGAATCCAGACTAGAATGGATCAAGGATAAGTAATCTTAGGAATAGGACGAATTAGTGCTTGTTCCCATATATTGGGGAAAATCCCAAGTTGTAGAGAACAATTGTAAATATGAAGTAGAACAGGAAGTCTGACACGGAGAGAAAGTTTAACCATTTTAATCGAGATACCATCAATACCGTTAGCCCCTGAGCTTATCTTGGCAATTACTGGAAGCAGAGAGTCTACTTCAATATAAGAGAAGTAAAAGTAAGAATCATCAAAGGGAGGTAGTTTACTGGATAAGAGATTAGTATAAATTGGCAAAGGCTTAATCGAGAAACGTTTCATAAAGTCATTTACCGGGTAGTTCTGATCAAAGATTTGACTTTGAGAGGGAATAATTCCAAGCCGCCGAAGGACCTTCCAGATACTTTCATCCCTTTTATTGTTAGCAATTGCATTATAGTTATATTTATTTTTAGAGTCCCTTATCTTAGTTTGAACCAGATTCCTAAGGACACGGAATTCCTTCCATCGTGCCTAGTCATCAGTCCTCCTAACTTGACAATACTTTCTGTCTTAATACCTTATGAGACTTTCAATCTCTTCCAATATCCACGGACAAGTGTTTTTCCTCGCCTGAAATTCATGTACTGGGGCTACTACATCGAATGTTGAAATTAATATATTATTGAGTTTTTCTGCCTTTGAATTCAAGTTTCTATCGGAAAATACACTTCTCGAATCAGCTTCAGAGAGCAGAGTGAGCAATCCATCCTTATCAACTATACTTAGGTTTCTGAATTTTTTTAAACACGGGGCGATATTTATACTTGAATTACAATTGTAATGTGTCTCATAATGTTTTTAATATTAGTTGGAGAAAGACCTACCTTTCACAAATGGTAGCCCAACAGGTTAAAGAGGTACGATGACCTGACAATTTTTAATTAAATACCAGACCAATGTCTGGTGCTTGGTGCCAGGCGCCTGTGGAGGCGCCACTGGATAAAATTCAATAAGTTACTTTCATATTTATTTAAGCCTAGCTCTAAGGGAGAGGGATTCTGTAGGGGACGAACAATAGGGCAAAGACTTAATAATTTAATTTAAATGAAATTATTTCATTCTTTAAAATTAGATTAAAAACTGACATTTTTTATTGAATACTTAATCCAACGATTAAACAATGATCCAGTGATTCTACTGTTAAGTAGTGATCCAGTGGTCAAATCATTTTTGCAATGATCCAATTCAATTCTTCTTGACTCCGCTCTCCAACGCGTCCTTCCTTCCTGCCCAAATGTAAAGTTCGTCAGAAAGGACATCGACGCGTTGACTGGCGCCATGAGTGTTCAATCTTGTAATACTCGAGTGGTGAGAGATGTAGCTCGCTGAGCAAGTGAAGTCCGCCAGGATGACATCGACAAGTTGCCTGTCGTCAAGACTACTGAACCTCATGGTGCTTGGGTGATAAAGGAGGTAGCTCACCGAGCAAGTGATTTGAGTACTAGCCAGTTGTTGTTAAAAGTGAGAGATCGTTAACAATCTATACTATATATCTGTACTACCCATGCCAATTTGGATAGTCGGACTAAACCCTTAGGAGATGAGTGGAAAATGTGCAACGCAGAGATTGAGTAGAGTGGAGTTGGAATTCTTCGTCACAGGTTAGGAATCCTTTGGAGCTGTCAAAATACGGCGAGGAACATCGTCGTCCAGGTAATTAAGAGAGGAAAACTCAAGGAGTGCAAATACTTACTCTCTCTCGCTCTCTCTCTCTCTGTCTCTCTCTTTCTCCATATCACTCCTGTCTTGAGATACAATTCAAAAATAATTCATTCTCAAAAATATAAACCCTATCACATGTTAGAAGAAATTATAACAAAAGAAAGTAAACATTGATTAATAATCACCAGAATAAATTCTCAGCATGAGATCAATTAAATAAACATAATAAAACTTAACCTAATTATACGTAATCGAAAAGTGAGTAGCATACAATAAAAAAAAAAGTGAGAACAACCTGTGGCCAAGTTACAGATTGGAGGAAAGTAAGAGTTTTGTTTTACTTGGTGGAATAAAAACGTCACCTTAAAGAGAGAATGCAGGTTGTAAAAAACCCGTTGTAAATTACATAACGTTTGGCACTTACAACGTTTTGAAATGCACGATTAGTATAAAAAGTCTTTGTTTGGGCTTAATTTATTTAAAAAAGGTAAAGATTATAAATGTTCTAATTCACCGGTTCACAAAATTGCTGAAATAATAAATATTTAAGCTTTTATAATTATTGAAAATAATTTTGATATAACCTAATCAATCTAAAACCTGCTTTCGCAATCCGTAACCGACAATTGGTTCATAAATGAGAATGTCGATGTCACCATGTCTCGAGTCAAGTCCTTATGAAATGAAGCTTTGAAAAACGTTGTCCCCAATCATTCGATATTTTATTTAAATAAATACTAAATGGACTTTTTCGAATAATTTACTTATTTGAAAAAAACGCTTTTTCTTCACGTTTATTCTGTGAACATTTGAATATGAAGATCAAATAAAAAAATAACCGAATTTCTAGATTAAAACTTTCAATCTAACCAACAGAATATATTAAGAATATGTAGAGATTCTGTCAATTTCATAAAGGATTCTATTACAGTTATTAAATTCGAAATGGATTTCTCTCATGAATATATGGGGTTCTTAGCTTTCCCTAATTGTTTAGATTGCATAATTTAATTTACTTCTTTTTCTTTCATCAGCCAACTGGCCTAAGTTCACTCATTTTCGACTGCATTTGCGCGACTTGTTTTACCTCCAGTTACTTGCTAATGGTGAACGAGTGTGCACATGTTTCTCCCTGTAAACCAAACTTAAAGTTTCGATTGTTTAAACTACCAAGGATAGTTATTATATCTTAGTAAAGTGATGTGTTATCATTCTTCCACCTGTGCATCCTATACCTCAAACTTTCTCACCACGTGTTTTCCAGCACCTCAAATAATTTGTATCCTTGTTTTATAATTAATAAACCTTAATGTTATAAACACCTAGGGTTCGCGGGACCTTGTAGCTGGTGGGAGGGCTTAAGGGTCTCATCTGAGGTCTCAACTGAGGAGCAAGAGAGAGGGCTGGAGAGTCTCCGGTGAGGACTTTCTCTTGGACCGCGAGTATATCGTGTTCCGGTTAGGCCTAGGAAAACCGGCGATTTAAAATATCAGAAAACCCAGGAATACACTTTGGGACTCATATAGAGAGGAACTCAAAGGAAGGCTTGTGGAATAACCCACAAGCTACGGTACCATATATGAGTTAAAGCATGCCGCGGAGTTTCTTTGAAGGGCTCTGCCTACATCATATGAGAACAATTGCGCTAGAAGTACCATTAAGTCTTGGAAAGGAGCAGTATGGTGGAACACCCACCTGGAGAAACTCTGTAAAACTACTAGAGCCTTTTGCAACAGGGCAAACAAAACTAAATTGACTTTAGACTGGGACATCTGTAAGACGGCTCATCATGAACACAATAAAAATATAAGAATTTATAAACAGGAAGTCATCTGTTGAGAGTCTTCAAGTTGTGGCGTGCCCATCCAGCTAATAAGATGGATAGGCAGCATGCTACGCTTAAGGGACTCGAAGCCAGATGGAGCGAAGGCCTAGTCAGGGAAATAGCGCCGTGGGGATGCCCACAGGAGGGTATCCTGTCACCCCTTCTGTGGTGCATTGTAGTGGACGGTCTCCTTCGTAGGCTAAATAAGGAAGGGATACGCGGATGAACTAGGGATACGCGGATGACTTTGTAATCCTAGTCAGAGAGGCTCATCTGGAAACCTTGATAGGTCTTACAAGGCCGGCTCTGCGCATTGTTGAGCTCTGGTGCAACAGCTCAGCGCACAAAGTGTCGAAAGTTGACGCTCCTGCATCTTATGGTAGGAAACTGACGATCTCAGACTCGATTAAATATCTAGGCATAATCCTAGATAGCAAACTGAACTGGGCGAATCATCTTGAGACTCAATGCAGAAAGTTTGTCATGACATTTTTTATGTGCAGAAGAGCTCTTTGGTTTGACGAGGGGTCTAGGGACCAAAATACTTGCATGGCTCTACTCCGCTGCGTTTACAAACGCTAGCGTTTATGGGTGTTATGGGAGCAATGATGACTACGCCCATAGCGGTGATAGGATTCATGCTCTGTGAAGAACCCCCAATGTTGCGATAACTGCCAGGGTGGCTCACGCGATGGGCCGCCTGACAAGAGCAAATAGATGGACTTGGGGGACTAGACCCACTAGGTTCCGAAGAGACATCAGTATACTGCCAATTCTAGAAATGAGACAAGATAAAATAATAAAACTCTACAACTTTATCAAGACTTTCCGCGTCTGTATTCCAAGCAGGGATATGTGGAGAGCAAATAGTAACCCGCTCCTTAAAGGGGAAATCTGGTACACAGACGGCTTCAAAGGAGTGGCAGGGTCAGGAGCAGGAATCTATGGCAGGGTGGGAGGGAGGGGGCAGGGATCCCACTTGGGCGGCATGCCACTGTCTTTCAGGCGGAGATCCTGGCCATCCTTCGCTGCGCTGAAACACTACTAGAGACAAACGCTGCTGGTAGGGAGATTAAAAATCTGCTGGGACAGCCAAGCGACATTAACTACATTGAACCAACTTTCAGAAAAGAACAACGTGGCTCTCATATGGGTTCCTGGTCACACAGGGATTACGGGCAACGAAAATGTGGACCAGTTGGCAAAAGGCAGCGCAGCAAGTGAATACATAGGACCGGAATTGGTACTGGGACTAGCGTCTTACTGCATCGGGATGGCCATCAAAATCTGGATACAGGCGAAGCACCGGGAATACTAGGAAACAACCCAGGGTGGCCGACAGGCCAAATCTATCCTGGGCTATCCTTACAGTAACAGCGTTGCAAAACAGTGTGACTTTCGTGTTCCGTTCTTGGAACACGTGACATTCTAGTGACATAACAGTTCCAGCACACTGTTATATATTGGTTACATAACATAATTCTAGAACTGTTACGTATACTTACAGTAACAGCGTTACAGAACAGTCAGACATTCATGTTCTGTTCTTGGAACACGTGTGACATTCTAGTGACATAACAGTTCCAGTACGCTGTTCTATATTGGTTACAGAACAGAATTATAGAACTGTTACGTATCCTTACAGTAACAGCGTTACAGAATAGTGTGACCTTCATGTTCCGTTTTTGAAACATGAGACATTCTAGTGACATAACAGTTCCAGCACACTGTTCTATATTGGTTACAGATCAGAATTCCACAACTGTTACGGATCCTCACAGTAAATACGTTACATAACCGTCTGACCTTTATGTTCTGTAATTGTTCTGGAACACTATTGTAACAATTTTATGTATAAATGTTCCCTTTTTGTAATAAAGCAGTTACAGAACGTATCCGCTGGGTAACAGTAATTAACCAAAATACTCCTATAGTTTGCTTCACTTGTAATGTTTTCATTAAACAAGAAAGGCCTAAAGTGTCTCGCTTACTGTATATATGCATCTAAAGTTCAACCGGTATTTGCGAAAATCCAGGACTTGAACAAAGAACCAGGCTAAGAGGTACAATGTGGACATGTAAATGCATATGTAGGATACCATAACTAAGTCAATTTATAGAAGATAATTATAGTAAATTTATAGTAATGTAAATTTATAGTAAATAATTATAATTATATATATGATATGTAGAAATATCATTTTTTGAATGAAAATGCAACTTTTTAGTTCAAAATTCTTCTTCTTTGCTTGAGTATTCAACTATTTTGCTTGAAAGATTTGGTTGAATCACTTTCTTAATAAATCATTTTTTTTCTTGAAGATTTATATATCTAGTTGAAAATTCATCTCTTCTGTTGAAAGTTCAACTATTTTGTTAAAAAATAATCTTTTTCAAATGATAAATCAACTACTTGTGTAAAAGTTAAACTACATTGCTCAAATTTTTTCTGATTGAAGGCTTTTTCCTTTGGTTGGAAACGTAACTCTTTAGTTGAAAAGCTTTTCTTTGGTTTAAAATTAATTTTTTGTCTGAAAATGTGACTTCAATTTTTTAGAGATTTATCTTTTTTATATAAAAAATCTCCTTTTTAATAAAAAAATCATTTTCAAGGTTTGCATTTCATGCCTGTTGGATAGAAATGCATCAGTTTCGTGGAAAATTCCATTTTTGTACAGAAAATTCGTCTTTTACCTTGAGTGTTCAACAATTTAGATAAACTTTTATTTCTTTCTTGAGTGAAAAATCTTGATTTGTTGCAAATTCTTCTTTTTGGTTTTAAAATCCTTTTTTTTCAAATAAATTTCATCTTTTTCGATTGAAATATAAACTATGCCACTTTTTTGTTGGGAATTTATCTTTCTAGGTTGAATATTGAACTATTATTTTGAAAATTCAATTATTTCGTAGAAAATACAAGTATTTTGTTAAAAAGCCATCTTGTATAGTAGAAAATACATTTTTTT
>CAKNWT010196093.1:0-16879 GCA_932066315.1 Andricus coriarius
ATGTTTCAAAAAAACATTATTTTAAATAAAGAACATTTGGATTTAACCAAAAAGATGTATTTTCATCGTTGAATTGTCAACTTACAAATATAAATTTTCATCCAAAAATGAAATAATTAAGCTTACAGATAAAACAATAATTTTCAACCAAAAAAGAATGATTTTTTAACAATATAGTTAACTTTTCTACCAAAAATAGTAATTCTCTACAAAAAATGTAAAAGGTGATATTTCAAACAAATTTTTTTTTATTTTAACTGAAAAACAGTTGATATTGGAACCAGAAAAGATTTCAATTTTAGATTTAAAAAACAGTGAAATTCAACCAAAAAAAAAACAAGTTTCAGTTGAAAAAATTAATGTTCAGTAAAAAAAAGACCGAATCAGTAACTTTGAATGATCTAAAGTGTAACTATCGTTGATTGAATCAGTCAGTTTGAGTAATATAATAATTAACTTTCGCTAATTAAATAATTTATTTTGAATGATATAACCAGTGACATGCACTAATTAAATCAGTAATTTAGGTTGCTCTAATCCGTACCTTTCAATGTGTTAACCAGTCATTTATGGTTAATTATAATCATTTATTAAAATGTAGGAATCTAGTGAAGAATTTTAAATTGGAAATAATTGTACTATTTTATTAAAATAGTCAAATCAGTCACTTCTATATATTAAAACTGTCTGCTGTGTCAGTAGAAATGACTTATTTTTTATTCAAAGTATGCTTCATTGGTTTAATCAGTCAAATTTTGATTAATTTGAATTTATAGTGTAAAAAATTCCATCTGTCCAAACGGGCAATGTTAATTGTCTCTAGAGTATTATTAGTTTTGAAGTAATGTTGAAAAAATGTTCTGAAATTAAACAAAACTTGTAGAATTAGTACGGAGAACTCGTTACGTATAAGAATAACGTGTCCATTTAAAGTGAGAGCACGTCCATATACACCTGAGCCTGAGCGCAAATACCTTGTACTTTTGATGGCAAGTGGGCAGAGGCCAATGTTATTGCCCATTACCTACCGAAAAAGTTCGTAAAAATTTTAAGGGAATTAAATTACCCACTGCCAGTTTTGCCTCTGCGAATCTTCCAAATAAAGAAAGTACACATTGCGCTCTCAACATTTTCGTGGCTTTCTTTTACGTGAAAATTGCTGTTCGAAGTTCTTAAGGATCACTTTTTACACTGCGCCATGAGCCAAATTCGAGATGACATTAACCTCGATAATAAACGGAGATGACTCCTTGTCAAGTTCACTATACTTCAGTTTTTACTTAATTAAGTCTTAACATTAATGCAAGTTTTTCAAGTGAGGACGTCTGAATTTGTCAGGCAATCAAGTTATTTGCATTCAATTGCATTTCAGGATTTTTTTATTATTAGGCCCACGGCGGCCGTATATCAAGGAAAACCCTAGAAATCAGGGAAAAGTCGAAAAATTGTATTGGTCAGGAAAATTCAGGGAATTTCTATATGAGACACTTCAATAATTATCAAGGATAATACATTGGAAAATTTTAAATCTTAATTTGAAATTTTTTATTCCGCTTATAACAGCTTCTATGTTAAAAATTGTACAAGATTAAAATTCTGCTCTTGGAATACTAATGGCTATTACGTAACTTTCCCACATCCCACATCCTACATCCCACTTTCCACTTCCCACTTTTTACCTGCATAATTTTTTAAAAACTCACGCCATACGTCACCATTGACTTTTGAAACGTCACTGATTACGAAAAATCATGACAGGTCAAAAGTGGGAAGTGGAAAATCGGAAATGGGAAGTGGGATGTGGGAAAGTTACTGAATTTTGAAAATGAAGTTTTTGGCCTTACTGATATAATATTCTGGTTAGTAATTGATTTGTCTTGTATTTCTGTTTCTATTACTTTTTCTTCAGTTGCTTCCTCCTGACGACTAAATTTTTAGTTAAAAACTTTATTATTTAGCTGCAAATTCAACTATTTTAGTAGAAAATTAATTTTTTTAAATTCAAAATTCATATTTTGATGTTAAAAATTCAACTGAAATCTTTTTTGGTTGAAAATTGAACTACTTTTTCGAATGAAGTTCGTCTTTTCGGTTTCAAAATTGATGTAATTTTGTAGAAATTTTATATTTTTTGGTTAAAATGCAACTGTTTGGATTAAAATCAAAATATTTGTTTGGCTGAGGATTCAATATTTTATTCGATAATTCTTCTTTTTAAGTTGAATTGAAGTGTTTTTTATTTAAAATTAAAATCGTTTTCGGTTGAAATATCTACTATTACATTATTCATTGAAAATTCATATTTTCGGGTTGGAAATTCAATTGTTTTGCAGAAAATTTGTCTTTTGACTTGAAAGTTCAACAATTTGGATTGACTTTTTATTCTTTCTTAATTGAAAAATCTTCATTGGTTCGAAAGTTTAACTTCCCGGTTGAACTTTTTGCTTAAAAAATCATCTTTGTAGGTCAAAAATTCCAGTAATTGGGTAAAATTTAAACTATTTTGTTGAAAATTTAATTATTGTTTTGAAACTTCAAGTCTTTTGTTAAAAAATGCATCTTTTTTCGTTGAAAATTCACCGGTCTACTAAAAAATCAAGTTTTTTTGCTGAAAATATAAATTTTTTGGTGGAAGTTTATTAATTTTTGATTGAAAATTCATCAATGTAGGTTATAAATTCCACAATTTGGTTAAAAATAAAACTATTTTGTTGTAAGTTTAATAATTTGTTGAAAATTTAATTTTTTAATGAAAATTCGTCCTTCTGAATTGAAAATTCAATTTTTACTGATAAAATAAATAAATTTAAAAACTTCAATTTGAAATTGTTTTATTCCGCTTAAAAAAGGTTCTATGTTAAAAATGTTACAATACTAAAATTCTGGTCTTTGATTATTAATGGTTAGGGAAAGTGAAAAATTGTAATAATAAAATCAGGGAAATGTAAGTGAGGTTTGAAAATGAAGTTTTGCGGAAACCTGCATGTATTAGACTCTCTCTATTCTTCAGGAGTAAATGCAAATTTCTCCTGAAATGAAGGCACGTGGTAGTATAAAGGTGAAAAAATTCAAATACCAAAGATGCCGCTTTAGTTCCCCTCTTTGTCTCAAGCTCCCTCACTCCCTTTATCTTTTCCCCTTGCTTTGCATGACAGAAAAGCCGTGGAGGGGATTCTATAAAATGATCGAAGAAGCTTGCGGCTTAAAAGCTCGCATAAAAGTTAGACTTAAACACGACGAAGGCCTAATATGCAAATTTCAACAGACAACATTTTAGCGCGCAGCAGCTTCTTTGGTGCTGATCGTTGCCCCAAGAAGGTGAGAAGAAGGTGAAAGGGTCAGAAGGTGAATTTAGAGACCCTATCGGTCCTTGGGTCAGGCCTCGTGGCTCGACGCTCGAGACGATCGGGACTCCTGAACTTAGCGCCGGAAGAATGCTTTGAGACTGTTACACTACGCACAAAGTGCATTTGCAATTTGCATGCCTTTCAAGAATATAATTATCTTTACTTATTCCGCTTTCTTGTTATTTATTTGCCTAGACTCACATGTAGGCAAAGAACACTCCAGATGCTGTCTACGAACTTTTTATTTTTATTGCCTTCTGTTATTTTGACCTACTAGGGTAAATACATCAGTAGTGGTCCACTTAAGGTTATTATTATAATAGATTTTACTTATTTTTCAGAATATTTCAAGGTATTTCAAGGAAGTTCACCAGGTTTAAGCTATTTCAACAAATTCCAAAGAATTTCATGATATTTCAAAAACATGATAGTATTTCAAAGAATTTTGTGGGATTTCCAAATACTTTGAGGGATTTCTAGAGAACTTTGGAAAATAAATTAAATGTCATAAAATTTTAAGGGATTCCTAGTGATTCCAAAAAGTTCAAGAGATTGTAAAGAGTTTCAAGGAAATTCATCAGATTTAAAGGATTTTATTGAATCTCCAAGGATTTCAAAGATTTCTAGAGATTCAAGTGGTCTTCTTTAGAGAACTTTGATGAGTAAGCTTAATTTTGTATATATTGAAAGGATTTTAAATGATTTCTACTTACTTTAATAGATTCTTACGATTTCCAAAGATTTTAACGAATTTCTAGAGAACTTTAGGGAATAAAATAATTTTCATTTCAAGGGAATTCTACGGATTTCAACTATTTTAAAGCATATGAAGGAACTAAAATTTCAAAGGATTTTAAGTTATTTAAAAATATTACACATAACGACAAGAGATTTCAAAAAGTTCAAGGTATTTCAAAGAATTTTGTAGGATTTCTAAATATTTTATGTTCAATTTTAAGGGGTTTCCAGGAATTTCACTATATTCAATGGATTTGATTGAATCTCAAAGGATTTCAAAAATTTCGATACATTCAAACGGTCCTTTTTCAGAAAACTTTAATTTATAAGTTTAATGTATATTGAAGGGATTTTAAAGTTTTTCTAATTATTTTAATTGATCATCACGATTTACAAATATTTTAATTGATTTTAAGAGATTTCGTTGAATTTCCAGAGAACTTTAGGAAATTTTCAAAGAATTTTGTAGGATTTTCAAATATTTTAAGGGATTTCAAAGAATTTGACCAGATTTAAGGTATTTTATAGGACCTCCGGTTATTTCTACGGATTTACGGGATTTGAAAAGATCTTATGCTATTTTAAAGAATGTTACAGAATTTCAAGAGATTTCGAAAATTTTAAGTGATTTCAAAGAATTTCCAAAGATTTGAAGCTCGATTTTAAGGGATTAATATTCTCAGGCGATAACTAGAGGGGTTAGCCCACTACTGAAGAATGGCCTACAATTGGTGTCATCGCCCTATGACTATATCAATCAAAGTATTTAAAAGGAATTGTTTTCATCTCAACAGATTTCAAAATTAATTTTCCTAGGTATACATCCATTAGATTAAACTAATACATCAGTCAAAATAAATAGCTTGTAGGTACAATATTCCCAACACTGTCAATCCGGTTATTCGATACCCGACTCTGGGTGATGAAATCAGCCTACGATTTATTCAGCTGTTTGGTAGTCGAACCCTTGCACACAAGACAGATCCGATTACTTTAAAACTCCTGAAGAAAAAAACCGTATCATGCATTGAAATGTAATTTGATTGATTATCTGCCTTAATTTGCGCAGGTAAACTTACATTACAATGATTTGAGACATTTTAGTCATATGATTATCAAATATCTATAATATTCGAGATATATATTCTCTAAATTTTTGTTTTAGGCACCAAAAAGAGGATAGAAGAAGTTTTACAACCTAGAACCATTCACGATATACCTGAACAAGTTCTCAACTGTGGCCTTACGTTGCCTGGTAAGTTTTTTATATAACTTTATTATTATTATTTATGTGGTCAAGTTGACTAAGAAGTTTAGAGTCTAACTTTTCAAAACGGAAACGAAGTTTCTGAATGTAATTTTAAGACAGCTGAAATTTCCCCTCCAGTCCTTTGCATATAAAGAGGACTAAAATGTGAAATATGAAAAATGTAATAAACTAAATGCATTCAATTTAAAGACTAAATGTTATCACGATTTTTTATGCATAGTCCAAAGTAAATACGATCATTTTCTCGACCTAGGTGAATTTTGATCAACTAAAAACGCAATTTCGGAAAATCATTATTAATTTAAATTGTATGTATTTATGAAAATCCTTTTTATTCTGCTTTTTATTGGTTAAAATAGTATTTTAATTAACTTTCATAAACGGATTGCGTAATATTGATCATACTATAGTTCACAAATATTTATTATTTATTCATGTGGTATCTGAATTTCAATAGAACACTTATTCTTTAATTTTCAACTTTTTGAGGCAAATAAAATATCGTAGGAATCGTCATAACTTGCAGATTTCGAATATTATGTTTCTAAATTACCAAGGTTTGTTATTTTCTAAATTTCCAATTTTTGTATATTTTGAACTTCAGTCCTCATTAGGACAAAGGACTCCCGCTGTCTAGGTCCGGCGACAGCAATTTTTTTTTGCGTGAGGGGAAGCCGCTCTAAGTATCCTAGTGTTGGTACGCAAATAGAAACGACTCGCGAATAGCGAGGGCGTGTGAACCGTGTTTAAAGATTCAATGCGTTCCTTGGGTGTGTCCTTGCTTCCGCATATTCCTCGTCGGTCACCACATTATCCACCTACTTCGTAGATAGTGGCTACTAAGCTGGCGAGAATCACCTAGAATTATCTTCATTTCATATGTACAGTCTTTACTCCTATAGGACTTTAGTAGGTACCTATGTTCCAGTATATACTGTCCCTTGCCTAAGTACTAGTACCGTTTTATGAAATTCCCTGACTGACACTATGCGCCCGTAAAATGATTTACTTCGCGCTTCCTAGAGTGTTGTGAGGTGCTAGCTGCCATCAGCTTCGAGGCTTTGCGGAAGAACCGGAATAGAGATAAGGATTCTTGATTGAAAACCTACATTTAATGTTGTACTTGTCCCTAAGAATCCTGTTTCCCTTGGAAAAACAGCTAGAAACTTGTTTCTTGTCTTCTTTTTCTAGAGAAACGTCGACTGCACTCTAAAATGATGCGAAATAAGACAAAATAATATGATTTTTTTGTGTGTTACGGTGTTGATCAGATACTTATAAGTTGTTATAATTGATATTAGTTTTTTCGCTCTAAAGTCTTAGAAGAATATTTGAAGGATGTCGCGGCAAAAGCATGTAAGTCCAGAGAGAGAAAAAACCTTTTCAAACATCGAATCATCGACAAAAAAAATCTGCCCGCCGTCTACAACTGTAATTTGGTGATTGCGAATTCTCTTTTGTTAAAGCTCTTTTTGTTTCAACGAACACATTCTCATCACGTGTTTCGTGCTTCGCACTCGATTTTGTCGAACATTGCTAACTTTTCTACATTAGGTTCAACACTATTATATCAAATGTATATTATATTTATTTATGTACCTCAGAGTGAGATTGCTAATTCAGATATTGCAAAATAAGGCATACATTTTATTTATCTTGCAAACTTTAATATTTGTTTCTTATTTTCCATTATATTTTATCCTCAACTACCCTGAAAAATTTATCATTTCAATAAATTTATATTATTAAAATTCATAATATGCATTGGTATTGAAACGAACGTATTTGCATTATCTTGTTTTTATAATTTAAAAAAGTGCGCATCATATAAAAAAGAAATTTTGTTATTAAACAGTTTATTGCAACTTGTATAGTTTTTCCATATATTGCATTTGTTTATTTTTAATGCTATTTTTTGCGATTTGAACCAAAAATACGCATCCTGGCGTAAAGTGGTTTTAAGAAAAATGGTATAACAAAAGTTTTCAACACATTTGTAGGTCATTTTTGGTTGAACAACTTTGGTTTATTAATTTTTTTCGTCTCTTATGTGTCTTTTCTAAAAATTTAATTTTTTTATTTTTAATGCTATTTTTAACGATTAAAATGAAAACTAAGCTTCTTTAAAAAAAAATACTGATGCCAAATTTTTATAGTTCCTTTTTGTGTGAGCAACTTTTGTCGATTCATTTTTTTTCATAGCTTGTGTCGTTTATCCAAAAATTTAATTCTTTCATTTTTTTACATTTTATTTTCTAAGATTAAAACAAAAACCACGCATACTATCAAAAAGTGATTGCTAACAAATTTGTAGATCTTTTTTTAATGCAAATTTTTTTTCCATTAATCTTTGTACATACCTTGCTTCGTTTTTCCAAAGGTTTACTTTTTCTATTTTTAATACTATTTTTTACGAATAAGAGAAAAACTACACACCCTATTAAAAAGTTATTAATAACAAATTTGTAGATCTTTTTTGTATGCACAATTATTGTTTCTTCATATTTTTTTCATATATTGCAAAGTTTGACCGGAAAATGGAATTTTTGATTTTTCATTATTTTCTTGTGTGATCAAAATTTGAATTTGTGGTTCTTTATAAAATTCAAAAAGTTTTTATGACAATATTGTACGGTATTCAAAAAGCAACGATTTTGTGCTCGTGAATTTTTTTCATATCGTTCGTTTTTTGGCTTAAAATGTTAATTTTCGTTGGTTTCTTGGAATTTTGAAAATGCTATAACTCCGGTAATTTTTTGTATCAAAAAAAGTCATCAATTTTCAAAATGTGCTCACTTTTTGAATTTTTATCCAAAATGGCTGGCTAACGAACTTGACCTTCAATTTGAGACATTAAAAGAGTATACCAAAGTTCAAAAGGTATCGTGTTAACAAACTAAAAAAATACAGACAGACATACATTTGAGAAAAACGGGTGGGGGGGGGGCAAATTTTACACAAATCTAATTATATCATTATATAATATAATCATAATATAATATAATATATAATATAATCATTATAGGATGAGAATGTAAAAACAATTTTGTTATTATGCATTTTATTGCAACTTGTGTCGTTTTTCCATTTTAATTTGTTTGTGTTCAGTGTTATTTTCTACGATTTAAACCAAAAATATACATCCTAGCGTAAAGTGGTTGTAAGAAAAATTGTAAATGTAATTCAGGCGAAAAATTTTGTTAGATAAAATGATATTGTAGCGTGTGTCGTTTTTCCAAAAAGCTAACTTTTTTATTTTAAATGTATTTTTATAACAAAGGTTTATGAAAAATTTGTAGATCTTTTTTGGTTGAACAACTTTTGTCTATTTATCTTTTTTCGTACCTTGCGTCGTTTTTCCAAATTTTTTTGATTGGTAATGTTATTTTTCACGATTGAAACAAAAATTAAACTATTCTATTTGTGGTTGAAAATGGGCCTTTTTTAGTTGAAAATTAATGTATTTTGATAAAAATTCGTCTTTCTGTTAGAAAATTAATGTTCTTCGTTGAAATTTTATCTTTTTAGTAGAAAATTCAATTACTTGGTTAAAAATGATTATGTTTTTAAATTAATATTTTCAGATACAAAATTGAAGGTTTCTATTGAAAAACTATTTGATTTAAAATGAACTTTTTTGTTGAAAATTCATATATGCGGGTTAAAAAAGTAAACTATTTTGTAGAAAATTCGTTTCGTTTGGTGAAAATGTTACCCCTTTCGTTGAAAATTCAACTTGTAGAAAAATAATTTTTGTTGGTTGACGATTTTACTATTTGGTTGGAAATTTGTCTTTTTCAACAATAATTTTAAATTTGAAAATATTTGAAGCAAAGTGTGGATATTTGATAATTTTGAAATAAAATTTAGAAGCGTTTTAATAATTTGTAAATGTTTCAATAGAATACAAAATTATTCTTAAGATTCATGGGAATAATTGAAATTATTTTGATTTTGAAAAATTATTTTGAAGAGAAAATTGAAGAAGATTTCGAAACTTTACAAATGAGTCCCTAAAATTTTGAATTTTTTTGAATTTTTATCCAAAATATCTGGTTAACGAACTTAACCTTCATTTTGGGACCCTTAAAAAGTTTATCAAAGGCTGACTCGATTCGACAAATCCTTCGAAAGTTAGCGTGTCCACAAGATTCAGGTAACCATACAGACATACAGACAGACAGACACCAACAAAATTGTATGATTTTCGGACTCTGTGAGTGCCGAAACGTAAGGATCCGTTAAAACCCAGAGATCGAAAATTTGGACGATTACATTACACTCTCATGAATGAGAATGTAAAAATTGAATGAGTTTACGAGACGTTTAGAAGTTTTGAAAAGATTAAAAAATAATTAAAAATTTGTAAGTATTTCAAAATATTGAAAACCAAATGTACATTTTTGAAGATTTTGAATTAAAAATGTAGATACGTTTCTTAATTTCTTTGGTATTTGCGAGTAACTATTGATTATTAAAGAGTTGTTACAAAGAACCATTATAAAAATGATTTATTTTCATGCTAATAGAGTTGAACATTAACTATATTATAAACACATGTAATTATAATTAAGCTGTCATATGAAAGGCTTCAAAATAGTTTTTTTGCAATTACTCTTGAATCATTAATTAATCGCTAATACCAAAGTCACTACTAATTATATCGAAGATTTATTTACCAGTTAGAATATTGAAAATAGTTAACCAAAGACATGTTTATAATAAATAAGAACTCGGAAATAACCGGGAATTTGGTGGGCGAAAATGAGTAGATACCCTGATTAGCATTGATTTATTTCTATCAAGAAATAAGAACATAATCATAAATAGGGACAAAACCTGGATTCTCGAAAATTTGTCGAGAATGAGATCTTTTTTCTAATCGGTAAAGACAAGTATGTTAATTCGCGCCCGTTAAAATCTGTGCATAGAGGTAACGAGTCATTGATTCGTCGGTACTAATCGTTGAATGTCACGTTAATGGAAGCTGTATTGATAATTATCTTGACGAGACACCTAAGAAAGTGCATGTGCCTAAATGACTCCCCTGTAGATCGTTTCGCCGTAGCAATACCGGCGATGCTAGTAATCAGGCGGTATTTGTAATTAAATGGCATTTAAGTGTAATCAAATTAAATAGTCTGTGTACACTTAGCGTGAACCGTTAAAAAGGCCGAAACGATCTTTCGATCATTGAACACGTACACTTGGATAGAGAGAACGGTTTTATTGCTAATTTATGATGAAAATAATCCGCATCTCGCTTTATTATTTTTCAATCTCCTTTTTGCGCTGCGATTACACGCCTCGCTGAATTGCCCAGTGAATTTATCAAGACAGATCATTTACGGCCAAGAAGACATGGTAATGCACCTTTTATTCACGCTTATGTAAGAACTCCTGATATAATTAATAATTAAGAAGCATTGAATTAATTTCCGATATTATATTAATCCTTTCATGTTTAATCAACTTCGTCTTCAACTTTTAATTTTAATTAAATTTTTTACTCCTTTGTTCATGGAGAATCAAAGTTTCTTGATTAATTAACCTTTGCTTGTGTCCCATTAAGGGATAATTTGTTGAATTAAGTGGTCTTTAATTTTTATAGAGTTGACTAAGAAGTTAGAAATCGAAGTTTTCAGAACTGAAACGAAGTTTCTACTTGTAATTTTAAGGGCAGTGGACAGTTCTGCAATCCCACTACGCGGCTTCCCCTCACGTAGCCAAACTGTTGCCGCCGACTCTGATCAGCGGGAGTTCTTTTTAGTTAACGAGGAGTAAAATGGGATATATATAAATATTCATTTTAGCACTTAGTAATCAAGTAAATGCATTAATCGTGACCAAAAGTAATTTAAAGGATCTATCTGAATCAAAGGGGGCCCCTTGCAGGACCCCCAAATATTTATCAAAATCAAATTTCTATTAAAGTTTTATGAATTTTGATAAACTGAAAACGCAATTAAGTTTTTGACTCTTTTGTTCATGAAGTTTAAAAGTTTCTTGATGGATGCATGTAAAAGAGAGCAGATTTTGAGATTTCTCTGTGAATATAAGATTGTCAAATTGATAAGCACATATTCACTGAAAAAATAGAGAAAACCTCAATTTGTACTATAAAAGAGGGTACTTTTTGCACTGTGGACTAGAATCTAATAGGTCGAATACATGGATATTAGATACCTGCTCTTCTCCAACTTGGAGAATTGCATAGAGATATCGATCGCGTTCGACTTTGAAGAATTTCTCAGAATCAAAGATAAACTAGCCATTTGGAGTTCAGTCTCATCTCATGTCCAGTGCATTTTTTTTAATTGGAAAATTAAAAACAAATTTCAGCTAGTTTTCTATATATCTATACACTAATACAGCGAATAAATAACCATATTTTATTTATGATAGAAGAACCAAATTTAGAGTTAGTCCGGAAAACCCAGGAGATAAGAGGAAATTTATTTTTGGAACGACAATTTGGTTAATTCTTAGTTTCAGTACAAATACCTAATCACCTAATTGTAAAATCATTTAATTTCCATGGATTGAATTAGACCATTTCACTGTTGAATCCTGGAAATTTTAAATCATTTAATTAGCAACGTAAAATCTTTCAAAAAGTGTACAAATAGCCGGATTTTTTCGGTACTCATAGACACTGCCTTCAAATTAAAAGCTTTATTAGTTGAAACATTAATATTTATTATTTATTTTATTTATTATTTTAGTTTTTACTTAAAGCTTTACAAATTCAGTAACTTCAAGTTTAAATAATAAAAATAATATAGTTTCAAATTCAAAACCTGAACAGTTGAAATTTTTAAGTTTAAAGCCTTCAATATTGAAATCATTGAACCCTTTAAGATTCTGCAAATTTATTTAAATTTGAAAGCCTAAATGGCTGCACAAATTTAAGTTTGAAGTATTCAATATTGCATAATTTGAAATTTGAAATTTGAAATTTTCGAAACATTATCATTGTTTGAGGCCGATCAAAGTCAAATACTTTAGTATTAAAAATTTTACATTTGGAAATTGGCATCGCTTCAATAAATGGAATAAGTGTGAATATAAACGTTAAAAATTATACAATTTTCAAATTAAATATTTCGTATATTTTTTTATTCAAGGCGCTAAAAATTTCATTATTTTATTTTGATACTTTATTTAAATTTGACTATATTTAAAACTAGTATCTTGTAAAATTTTATTGTTTAAATTTGAATCAATTCAAACTGGGATAAATTTTATATTTTAAAATTCATAATTGTTAGGTTCAAATTTTACATAAAAATCTAAATTGTACAATAAAAAAATTAAAGCCTTTTACTTCAACGTTCAAAATAGAATAAAATTAATATTGTATAATTTTAAATTGACAGCCCTAATAGTTAAATAATCTATTTGAAATCGTTCAAAATTTAATTAAATTCTAAATAAAAAATGTATAAATGCGAAAATTTATAATTTCAATTCCTAATAGGTTCACAGTTTTTTCTTTTTGAATTTTTAAAATTTTCATTAACTTTAACATAAAATGTTCAATTTAAAAATTGTTGTTGAAGTTCTCGAAATAAAAGTGGTTTACACACTGTTTCGTTCAATTTAGAATTATTTATCTTGAAATACTCTCCCTTATTTAAGATGTTAACATTAAAACTATTCTACTTTAAAGACTTTCAATTTAAAATTGAACCAATTTTAATTAATTTTGAATTATTGAATTTTGAATCATTGATTTTAATAAACAATTGTAAACGTTTCAAAACTGCTTAACACTAGATTCGTTCATTTGGAATTTTTTTAATATCTCAAATTATAAATTGCATAGTTTTGAATGTGTGCGTTTGAAATTTCCCGCGTGGAAAAATTTCGTGGCAGTCTTGAATCATGCTAAAGCCAGTACAGTTTTTCTCAAGCCTGTCTATTCACGCAATACTAGCCTGGCGCTACACTGGTGCTGTCTAGTTTTGCTACGTGTTTGATTTAAATCCTTCTGCTGTCTAGTCCCAGTCTTGGCGCTATCTAGGATTTCGTTACGATTTTGAATATATAAAGATTGTCCATATTTTAGCTAGTTTCTAGATAGAATCACGGTTTGGACCTAAACAAAAATTACAGTCGTGAATTCAGAAAACGATCATTTTTAAATAAAAGATTTAGGAAATTACAATACACCATTGCACAAATGCTCAAGCAATAATTAACGGTACACTATTACATATTTAAGATAGTAAACAATAATTTTTGAAGGTGATCGAAATCTTAATACAGAAACTGTATTCTTAAAAACGATTTTTTTAAAGAATATTTAAAAACATTTTCTTTTAATTGAATTACATAGAAAAGTTATAGTAAAGTTATAATAAATTTATATTGAATTTATAATAATTTTTATATGTATAATGCTATGCAAAATGTTGATGATATTCCTGAAAATCAAATATTATTATAAATGATTTATTTAATTTATTTTATTTATTTATTTGTTGCGTAAATGATAATTAAGCCTAACGTATTAATTATTTGAAATAATAAACAATCATTATTTCGTAGCCTAATCGCAAGTAAAATCATACAAATTTTATTTTTCTCAATGACTTATTCAAACAACAAGCACTTAAGGGAGGGGTAAGGGTTTGCACTTTTGAAAAATCGATTTTTGTTGTTGTCTTTTCTTATAGTTGAACATTTCAAGAATATAGTCCCAAAATTTGAAGTCGATCAGAGCAAAACACTCGAATTTATTGACTAGTTAGTCTCCTCTGCTAAGGTAAGGGTTTAGCATGAAAAAAAAAAACACATTTTTTGTGAATTTTGTTTGTAAATATTAATTGAGGAAATTTATTTAAACCTTTTTTACATTATTAAGTATAGTTTCAACAACATTTACAAATTTTGTTATGCGAAGATATCGACAAACAAGCCGGTGAGGGAGCTCTTTGAAGAACGCCTTTAGAAATAGACGATTTGTGGTGTTCACTGTGTCGCATTTTTCTCAAAACCATTTTTCAAAAGTCCGTGTTCACTGCCATTCAAAAACTACATTACCGATTCATTTCAAACTTCGTACAAACTTTTTACATGTAAAATACCTCCCCCCAACGTTCAGTTTTAGAATTTTTTTTACATTAAGGGGGTTTTCTACTAACATAATGGCGGAATTTTTCGTAAGAAATAGTAGTTTTCACTTCAAATGACCACCAAAAATTTAAAAATGAAAAAAATAATAATCAGAGAACGTTAGGGGAAGGAATCAATGATACTTTGACTAACTTGTAATGGATTTTGATTTGAGACAATTTCCACCTGAGATACAGTGAACACCGCAAATCTTCTATTTCTAAAGACGTTCTTGGAAGAGCTCCATCACCGGCTTGTTTGTCGATAACTTCGCATAAATATATTTGACAATGTTGCTGAAACTATACTTAATAATATACAAAAGGTTTAAATAAATTTGCTCAATCCATATTGACAAAAAAAATGCACAAAAAATGTGTTTTTTTGTCACGCTAAATCCCTTACCCCTCCCTTAATGTTTAGAAAATTGTTCATGTTTTATTGAAATAAATATTAGGATGTAATGAATTGGAATTCATATCCGACAAAAATGAACAAAAATTTAACTTTTAGATGGCCGAGGTGTTAAGGCGACAGGACAAAGTTACAAGAATATAATAAGAAATTACACCAGAAGTTCGATACCCGGCGTATACACAAGAGATTTGCGGAAACTCATTTCTTCATTTTTTCTGTACAAAAACTTGTTTTATATTTTTAATTAACTGCAAAATCTATATATTGGACTTGTATGGCATAACAAATAATTATATGATTTAATTATTAATTATTTTTGATCAAAATAGCCGATCTGCCTAGAAACTAGTTGATCCGAGCGTTACATCCCAGTCTATCCACTGGACAGTCAGCCTGTGGCGCGCCAGTCTCGACTCAAGGCGGACTAGATAGAAACGGTACAGCGCCACGAAATTTTCCCACACGGGTTGAGTGGCCACCCTGAGTTTCACATAAATCCTAATGCCGATTATGTCCTTTTGTCGTGCTACCCTTCAACCGTGAAAGCTTTTGATAATTTGAGATAAGAGGGTAAGTTTCAGGAAGCGAAGTAGAAAAAAAGGAACTGAGACAGAAAGGACAGGCTTATATAGGAAGAGGAAGGTGCGGACGTCTTTATCGAGGCACGGGGTGCTCGTAAGTCCAAACGTCTGCTTTCACGAAGGAACTCCTTAGGCTAAGTTACACGCTCGCTAGTCGATCTTAAGCCGGTCTAAGCACTGTATTAGCGTGTGTTCAAGAAAGAGGAAAAACGAGGTTCCACCCCGCCTCCGCAGCTTCCCTCGCCACCGGCTCACCGCCGGCTCACCGCGATCTTCCGCGACTCGACGGGTTGCCAACATAAATCGTAAATCAGATCTGGCGAAATTTACAGTGTCGTTACTCTAGTCTTGTCGTGGGACGTCCCACACCGACGCACGAGAAATAATGCTATCGGGATATGACAGTTTTACCTTGAAAACATTTTCCACTATTAAGTTATATCAGTCAATTTTTGTCTTTTATGGTCGCTCATATCAATGGGATGCATTACATTTTTAACTATTAGGTTCTTCAAAAATCGAAATCTTTTTATCATTCGAATTCTAGATTCCTGTTACCGACATTTACCGACAGTCGACAAGTTTCGATATTTCCTGGATGTGCTGACTTTAGAAGTTTCAAAATACTTCTAGATTTATCGGGCACACGAACAACTGAAAGTTCACGGATGTGAATCCCTAAATCAAGATTCCTACCTTACCGATGTCGAGGGCATTATACAGCTATAGTGATTCATGTCCGTGCTAAGTTTCTAGAATGTTCTCGAAGTGTCCTGATGACGTCACCGCTTAAGTGGTTCGTGTCCGTGCTAAGTTTCTAGAACATTCTTGAAACTTGGTACGAACACGAACCACTACAGCTGTAGAATCGTCTCGATGTCGGTAATGTAGGAATGTTGAGTTAGAAATCCCCTTACTCATCTGCTAATGTGGGTAAAGTCAGTAACAGAAATCTAGAATTGGAAACACATCTTTAAAGTTATTCTTTCTTACAAAATCGTAATCACAAGATATGGCATACATTTTTGTTAAAAACCTGATTGGTTGCATACTGCGTGAATATGATTTATAGTGACAGTTTTCAGTTTGTTCTTTTGAATTTTCTGAAATGTTGCCAATCAAAATTTCCCAGTAAGGAATTTCATTTCTAAAAATTTATTTTTAAACGAGAAAATTTAAATTGGGAATGATTCTTTGATAATAAAAGCAACAATTGAGGGTTCGGATCAAAGAATGGGTCGCACGCTTGAAAACGCGTAAAAGTATTGTCCACGTGCCTCGTGCCATCCAAATTTTAAAGTTCAAAAAATTAAAATTTCAAAAATAGGGTCATATAGAAAAGGGCAAGGCGAAACTTTTTTGTATTTGCAGTTTTTTTGTCCGATAAATATTTTTAATTGTAAAAA
>CAKNWT010196097.1:0-11749 GCA_932066315.1 Andricus coriarius
CAAACATTACATTTTTTGTTGGAAATAAATCTTTTCTGGTTCAAAATGCAACTATTTGGTTGAAATTTCATACATTTTGTTGAGAATTCGTCTTTATTGGTAGAAAATAAATGTTCTTAGTTCAAAATTCATCTCTTTGGTTGCAAATTTATTTTGTTGGTGGAAATATCATCTATTACATTTTTTGTTGAGAATTCATCTGTTTTATTGAAAATTGTACTACTTGGGTGAAAGTTAAAATACTTTCTTAAAAATTCATTTTTTCGGTTGAAGATTGATGATTTTAGTTAAAAATTCATCTCATTGGTTGAAAAGTCATGTACTTTGGTGAAAAATACGTCTTTTTTGGTAGAAAATTAATCTTCTTGGCGGAAAATGCGTTTCTTTTTTGTTTTGTTTGAAAATTCATTTTAATTAATTCGAAATTAATTCTTTTGTTTAATGATTTGTCCATTTAGTTGAAAACTCATCTGTTCGGCTGAAAATTTAACTACTTGGTTGCAAGTTGAACTACTTTGTTAAAAATTAATTTGATTGTTTGTGTGAAGATTAATCATTTTAGTTGAAAATTCATCTCTTTTGTTGAAAATCCGTGTTGTTTTCTCAATAATTAACTTTTTTCATTCAAAATTTAACTATTCCATTTTTGGTTAAGGATCACGTGTTTAACTTGAACATTCAACAGATTGAATTATTAAAATGACTACTTTTAAACATCACATTAGACTGATTTGTCAGTGATCGAATCTACATTATTTGAATCACCCAAAATTGATTTAAAATCAGTCACTTTTAACTGATTCTAATGTAGAGCGTAAATTACCACCAATCTAGTACCTCTAACAGTGCATTGTAGGAAATGCTTAAAAAGCCGTAAAGTGAGTGGCGTCTACCCTTGCAATTACCTTATTTTCCTAAACATTGCCATGATCATTTTCTGGAAAAGCTTTAGGGCTCAGGCTCGGCTTTAGGTGCTCAGGTCCTCGATGGTCTACATTCTGCCATAATCTACATTCTCCTACTTAAAGACCCAACTACAATCTACATTCTCCACAACTCAGCCATCTATCTCTCTCCAAAGCTGCTCGGCACGTTTTCTAACGAGATTTTAAAGAGCTTCGTTCAAAAGATCACTCCGACATGCCTGCGGAGTCGCATTCGAAGTCGCGTTCGCACGCAATGGCTCAAGTACATCCGTACATGAGAATTGGCGGCCGCCAGAACGTACGCACACAACCAAAGGAAACGCGACGCGAGCTCGCGGACCCTCACATCCTGTCTATGACAGGATGGCTGATGGCTGGCTGGCCAGTCGAGCGGCCGGTCTGGCGGGGCCCTACCCAGCTTGCCCTACCAGCTCACTCGCTCGCTCTTTTCCAGCCCGTCTCACGGGGGCCTGTTACTCTCTTGGCTCGGATTTTTTTCTCGTCAGCGTCAGGCGGCCTCCGTGGCACCATGAGTCGCCCGTACCGGCTGTATCGCTGTACCGCAGCCACGGTATCGAATCTTTGCAGCAAGGACCCCTCTGCGGGAGAGTCGCGACGGTTTGGCGCGAGGTGAGACTGACTGGATTCGGACTCTTCACTGTGGCAATGGGAAAGTCGAATTTAGTGAGATTACCCAATAGCGATTGCCACTGATCTCTAGTTTCATTTTCTTTCAGATGTATGGCTTTTGAGAGACGAATCGGATTGCCATGTTCTCTGGTGTGATTGCCTCAGAAATAACCAATCGATCAACGACATCCGATTACCAAAAGGATTTGCATTGAACATCCAATGATTTCCATCGGACATGTTCCTTGGACACTTAATGACTGCTTCAGTAAATAACAGCTCAACCAACGAAACCCGATTGCCAAAGGGATTGCCTTGAACGTGCAATGACTTCCACCGATTGCCATGTACTCAGGAAATTTCATGTTTGCCTCTGTAAATAACTCCACAGATTCCCAGCGATTGCCATGTTTTCTAGCAATCTGACGACTGCCTCCGGGAAGAACCGCTCGACCAACGATTCCCGAAATCAAAAGGGATTTCGAAGATCCATGAACATCTGATTGTGATGTTTTCTGAAAATTTCACGATTGCTTTTACTGAATAACCCCTCGCTGCGACCGCTTCTGTCGGTGCAGGTTTTGTGTGACTGATGAAGCGCATTTTCCGATCGCAAGCATACCCGCGTTCCGAGCGACGATCGAAAAAGGTGAGACGTGCCGAAGGGGATATAGGCACGGACAATAAGGCGGCCGGGAGACGAGTCGGTAAGGAGAGGCTGCTCGAAAGCCGCGGGGTAAAGAGAAAGGGGGGAAGCGCGAGCAGATGGGGCCGGAGGGTGGAGGAAAGAGGGGTTCGAGGGGGGACTAGGGAGGAAAGGAGGGACGATTTGGCAACGGCGTTTATGGGTTTCGTTGCGATCGGCTGGGAACGACAACGCGAGCGAGAAACTCGTCGTTGGACGCGGCGCTGCGTGACGGCCGTCTCTTTATCCTTCGCGATGACCCGAGGGGCGAGTCAATAAGGCTTAGCTCGAGAAATAGCGTTCCCGCTAAGTCGCCGCTCTGTCGAGTCTAACTTGCCTTGCCATGCCACTGCCTCTCCTCTTCGCTCCCCGAGACTCACTCACTGCTTCCCTAATTTATTCGTCCGCCGTCCCTCCCACCCACCTCACGAGCACGGGGCAGCGGCATTTGAATTTTGATTAATTCGCTCCGATCTCGCCTCCCGGCGATATACCCGCCGGCTATTCCGGGAGAGACGCCCAACCTAGAAGAAAACTATTGTATGGCGATCGCGAGTCGCTTGATTGACTTTGGCGGGTATGAAAATCGATTTGGAAATTTGATGTTTCGGAAGGAAAAGCTGAACAGGGAGAATTTCGTTTTGTTTCTTTTTCGTTCTTGATACTTTCATTTCAGGTTTAAATCTTAATCTCGAACGTAAAAATTAGTACGGAGCCTTGAGTACTGGAATTTTTTTGTCGCGATTGCGATAATGCAGTCAGTTTTCTTCGAGCAGTCTGGGAAGCTCGCACCTGCAGCAATTTCGTTGATTTCCGAGAGACATCTGCGCCAGCAGCGGGTTCTGCGATCATTATCTCGCGTCTCTGCCCGCAAGTGATCCCCATTGAACTTATCCGGTAGTTAATTCGCGTCAGTCGAGGGCTCACACTAATTAATAGTCACATCGATATAGGGGCGATTAGGATTTTATCAGAAGAATGGCAGATTAGGTCGAATAAATATTTAATAAATATCCGGTAAATTAATGCAGATACCGTAGTGATTGAATTCAATATGAAAGGCTGTAAACTCCATAGATTTCAAGTCGAAATATATTGCATTTTCAACTAAGTAGTTGAATTTTAATCACAAAAATAGGAATTTTTAAACAGAACAAACTTAATTTGTAACCAAACAGTTGCATTAACAACCAACTAGTTGAACTTTCAAACAAAAGAGACAAATTTTTAGCTAAATAGATGAACTTTTAACCAAATAGTTATGTTTTCAAGCCAAAAAGTCGGTTTTTTGTCAAAGACAGTTCATTTCTGACCAAGAAAGATGACTCTAAACAAAAAATTAAATTTTCAATAAAGCAATTCAATTTTTAACAAAATAGTTGAATTTTCAATCTACAAAAGATGCATGTTCAAATAAAAACAGGTTATAATTCAACTAAAACAATTGTATTTTCAACTAAGTAGTTGAATTTTCAATCCAAAAGGATGAATTTTCAACAAAATAGTTGAATTTTTAACCAAATAATTAAACTTTCAACAAAATAGTTAACTTTTTAACCATTTAACCGAATTCGTAACCTACAATGCTAAATTTTCAACCAAGAAGATTAATTTTCCATAGAAAGATGAATTTTCAGCTAAGAAATATAAGTGTTCATCAAAAAATGGAATGTTTACATTTTCAGATTAAAAAATTAATTTTCAAAAAGAAAAACAAAATTCCCCAGTTAAATCTTCCACTGTAAACATTAATTTTCTGCTCAAAAAGACTTATAATGGATAAATTTTAAAACAAAATAGGACAGTTAAATTTGCAGATAAAAAATTAGTATTTAACCAATAAAACGAATTTTCAATAAAACAGTTGAAATTTCAACGAAAGAGGTAAATATTAAAAAAAAAAAAATGAATTTTTAACAAAGTAGTTTAAGTTTCAACCTGAAAATTCAACTATAGTTGAATTTTCAGCCAAGAAAGATTTTTTTTTTATTTCTTAGTTCAATTTTCAACCAAAAAGATGAATTTTCCACCAAGAAGATTGATGTTCTACCAAAAAAGACGAATTATCCACAAAATAGTTGAATTTTCAACCCGGCAATATTAATTTTCAACAAACAGTTAATTTCAAACCAAATAGATTAATTCTCAAAAAAACGTGTAATATTTATATATTTCAATATTTCAACCAAAAATATTTTAAATTTAAATAAAAAAACATTTAAATTCAACCAAAAAAGATTAATTTTTACCAAAATACTTGAATCCTCAACTAAAAAGTATGAATTTTAACCAAAAAGATTAATTTCCTACTAAAAAGACGAGTTTCCAACAAAATACGTGAATTTTTAACCAAATAGTTAAATTTTCAACGGGAAAAGATCAATTTTCAATCAAAATGGGAATAGTTACATTTTTAGTTTGACAAATTAATTCTCAATACAAAAAAAAACGAATTGCAACAATATAGTTCAATTTTCAATCAAAGAGATGAATTCTGAACTAAAATGATGAATCTTTAACAAAGAAAAGAATTTTCAACCAAAAAGTTCAACTTTCAACCAAGTAGTTGGATTTTAAACTGTAAAAAAGATGTCTTTTTAACAAAATAGTAAAATTTTCAACCGAATAGTACAATTTTTGACCAAATGAGATTATCTTCTTGGGTTCTATGAATTCAGTTCGCCTTTAAGCAAAAAAAACGTGAAATAGAGGAAGCTACTTGAAAACAGGAGAAAAAATAAGAATTCTTTAAAAAAGTAAAAAAAAGGGGAATAGGGGAAACAGTCTGTAGTTACAGAGCCATCTTTCGCAAAATTCATAAACTTGGTTAAAATTTATCATCAGAAACCCCCCCTCAGCAAACTGTTACAAACCGTAGTTTTTAGCGCGACCCCTCCCCACCCCCTCAGATTGGTAACGTAGTTTATGGACGGGCATTAACTCGTAGTGATAATAACAATTAATTGGATCTTCATTATTCGAATATCATAGATAAGACTATAAATCTAGAAACTACATTGTTGTCTATAGAGACTTTCGTTTTCAGATTAATAAATCCAAACTCGAAAAGAAAATATAAACTCATTGAAGAACTCCCATCAGGTCTGTTATTCGTGCGAACCACTTGTGGTATTCGTATTTCTCTCGTCAGTTCTCGAAACAAAACGACATCCGAGCGACGCCGGGACGATAGACGAGATAAGGAGGGAGATAAAATGCGGCGAATAAGGTCGTTATGGGAGAGCTTTACCTCTTTGCAGTAGCGCAACGTAAGCAACTAGTCTTGTTCTTTCTTTTTCTCGTTGCGACTCTATTTTACCGACCAACCAACGACGCGTAAACGTAGTTTAGCGACTTTGAGCCGTCTGCGCCGTGGCACTCGGATTACGGAAGCGAAGTTTTCAAGTTCCGCGACAGTGACCCACTTTGCGCAGATACTTCCAGCCAGTAGTTACGTTCACCGGTACGTATGAATGCCGCATAAAGCGCTCTCGCTTTCATCCTCTCCGGCTCTTTGTAAGTTTCTCGTTTGCGAATGCGTCCTTTCTGCACGAAACGGCAGGCTACACTTTGCAATATTGCATGTTCGATCTCTGCCCGTCGAGGCTACTTCGACCGACGTGCTTATTACCGAGGATCTCGCCTGCTACCTCGAAATTTACATTCGTGACGGAAACCAAACCTTTGCCCTCAATCCAGACCTTATAAGCAAAAAGAGAACATTCTCTGCATTCCGGTTGCGAAGTTTCAAGGAAAAACACGATTTTTTTATATTATTTTTGTGCTTTGTATCTGTAGGTATCCTTCATCTTCAGCAACCTCTCCTTGCTATTACAAGAAACAAGCATCTTTGCAAGGACTTGGAACAACTGTAACGAATAATATCTCTCAAGAGATAGGGTCGAAAACACCCAACATCAATCGAAACCACCCCAGCAATGTTTAGCCAAAAGTTCCTTACAATTAGTAAGGCCCATGACAACAATTAAGTAAAGCTTAATAACCTCCCCCAGCAATTAGCAACAACAAACTTCTTCGCAACAATACCTCCCTAGTCCCTAGCTAAACAACATCTCCATAGGTAAACAGCAGTTGCCTAGCTATAACTAATAACAATCCTTAGCAGCAAGTTAGGATCAACAACAACCAACAGGAGTAGTCAATATCGATCCTGGAGATAACAGTCAATGACAACCTCTCCCAGCAATTAAGCAACAAATAACCCCACTAGGAAAGGATATAACACCAACACCTCCCAACCAAAAATCAATAACGAGCCTCAATAGTTTGGATCAATACAGCACCACATCTTACAAACAAGCAATGCTAATAAGAACGTCACACTGCCAAAAAGTAATTACTATAGCCTCAATAGTTACGGATGGTAATAACAATAGTCAATGCTTGTAATTAACAGCACCCCAGATATAATGTCAGTAGCGAACGCCGAACCCCAAAACAGCGATCAATGACAGCCTCCCCAAGCGATGAACAACAAGAAACTCCTTCAAAACAATACCTCCCGAGTCCCTAGCTAAACAACATCTCCATAAATAAACAGCACTTCCCTAGCTATAACTATTAACAATCCTTAATAGCAAGTTGGGATCAACAACAACCAACAGGAGTAGTCAATATCGATCCGGGAGACAACAGTCAATGACAACCTCCCCCTCAATAGTTTGAATCAATACAGCACCACATCTTACAAACAAGCAATGCTAATAAGAACGTCACACTGCCAAAAACTAATTACTATAGCCTCAATAGTTATGGATGGTAATAACAATAGTCAATGACTGCGCGAAAGCCTGTAATTAACAGCACCCCAGATATAATTGATAACATTCTTAACAGCAGTGGTCAATAGCGAACGCCGAGCCCCAAAACACAGATCAATGACAATCTCCCCAAGCAATGACCAACCAGAAACCGCACTCGAAAAGCATATTAACAGCACCACTTCACTAGCAACAACCAATAAGAACCCTCAAAACTCACGATCGATAACAACACATAACATGAATGGTCAATATCGATCCCCAGAATAACAACCTGAGTAGAAAAGACTAATAACAACCCTCTTAGTATGGGATACAACATTATATTAAATGAGAAACAATAACAATAATTCCACATTAATAAGTTATGGAACGATGATAATAACTTTTAATAACCTCACTCAGTATTCACTAAGAACAACCCCTTTAGCAAATGTCTGTAACAACAGACCCTTGAAAATAGCCTTAATAACCCTTAATAGTTACGGTACATTAAAGCTTTCAATAACGTTAGTGTATTATGACCTCGAAAAGAGCCGTCATTAACCAGAAGTCGCTAATAACAACCATCTTAGAAAAAGCCTTTTGAAATCAACATCTCTCGAGCTTAGGAGGTTGTTATTGACACTTTACAGTTACTTTATCATAACTTGACATCAAAAGTAAATAAAAACACCCAAACCGATAATCTACTGCAATCAATAATCTCGAGAACAATCGCTAATAAGCATCCTTAGAACAACAATTATAAAATAACCTAAAAAGCCACTGTCAAGAAAAAACCCCTAACGATGACAAGAAACCCTGTTAAGAATGGTCAATATAAACATTCCAATTATTTTATGTTTATTTTTGTCGATTTACTAGTCAAGTTTTTTTTTTGTAGCCAAACAATCTCCAACGACAGAAAAACAAAACAAATCAACACTGTAATAACCGCGAATAAAAACGGTCAATATCAACCTCCTAAATATAGGTTAAAAATAACACTCAAAGCTTGGTTGATAATACATCCTCAGAAACAATCCTAATAGAAAAGGTCAGATAACAACTCTCAATAACCCAATAAAACTGTCAATAAGAACCCTAAAAACAACGGTTGATAATAATCTCACAGCAAACATATACTACAGGGTTGCTAATTTGATAGACCCGACTTCCTTTTATTATTTTCATGGATTCCAATTTCTTTCTGCTTCTGGGAAATTGCAAAATATTTGTATTTAAGGCAGAAATGGGTAATTTTTTTCAAACACAAAAGTTTGCCTTTAAGACTATGTCACTTTTGTTATTCCAGAGAAGTTTTGAAGCCTGAAAATTGTTTGTACAAAAATGTGTAGTCTATGCGTCTATGTGTTTGAAGTCAAATCTTGCAATCTCTTTGTATTTAAAGAAGATATTGATTGTTGCCTAATCTTCATCCAAAGTTTAATATCAATAGGTGTATTTTTCCTTCCAGCGACTAAAAAAAAACTAAAAGGATTAAAAAATCAGCCACCTTTAACTTTGGTCAGCATAAAATAAGAATAAAACCTCACTGGATCTTAATCAATATTAGATCGAAATTGTAAGGTTTTCCTAATCCAATGATGTTTTCCTAATTGTTATAAAAAAATTTGGTTTAGAGCTATTAAATGAAATAGCTGCATCCTATTCCAAAATAAAAACTTTGTACAACAATGATTGCTTAAACAAATTTCTTCAACATTTTAAAATAACAAAACCAGTACTCTGCCGTCCTGATGAAGAAACTGTACAACTGCATTTGAAACAAACCGAGATATTCAATCAAAAACGTTTGCATCTGTACCTTTTATCGTCTGAGAGTTTTTTAAAAGAAAGTGCTATTCTTGGGTAAATTAGACATGCTGTATTCATTAAAACAAAACAAAAATGGCGAATTCCAATTATTTATACGCAAAACTGTAGCTATGCTAGATATTAATGCACAAAGATGTGCTGCCGAATACAGGAATCAGCCTTCAAGAACCTCCGAGGTTCCTTATTATTAAATTACAATTAATTTTTCTCTCATTATTTCAGATAATTATTAATAATTATAGTATTAATCAACTAGAATTATTTTTGCTTGCCAAATAAAAAATTCAGATGTGCTATTGAAAAGAAGGATCGGTGGCTCAAAGTTACCATCGAATCCGACTGAAGAAACTTACCATGTACTTGTGCTATTCGATTTCAGGAAATCAGGCTGCAGAAAGATCGAGGATCCTCATGAGCAAAACACATATGCGTAGATTTATTTTATCAGGATCTGAGGACTCAGCACAGTGCAGGAGATTTATTGTTTCTTCATCAGGAATTCTCGAAAATCGCTACAGATATGCTAATTGACACCTAATTAATTCGTGATTTAATGAAAATTTTAAATAATGAATAGCATAGTTGAATTCGTCTTTTTATTGCGAATGCAACAATTATAAAAAACTCATATTTGATAAAAATGCAGTTGTACAGTTTCTTCATGAGTGCGGCAGTACTGCATTCTGAAAATGCTTTATAGTATACTAGAATCTTTTCAAATTTGTTTACTTTTATTTTTACTCTCGAATCAAGTCAAAGTACAGGTTTCCGATCATTGAAATTCTATCTGATACTATACAATGCTAAAAGTAAATCAGTTTTATCACCAGATGTTACTTTTAACATATTTTTTAACAATAATTCAAATAATATCCAAGTCTCAGGATTATTCGGACCATCTCGAATACCTTAATAACTCTGAACCAATTTTTTTTACAACAAATAGCAAAACACCATGGGATTCAGAAAACCTTACAGATTCATATAATCTTTATTAGATTCCGCAAAACATTTACTTCTGACGAGTTATAACTCACAAAAATCGAAGGTCCCTGATTTTTTAAATCCTTCTCTAGTCTTGACCTCGCGTGGGACAAGACTAAAAAATAGCTCCTCACAACATCTCCGCTATTCATCCACCCACCGAAAGGGAGTTTCTACCCGGAAACGAAGGAATGTTTCTCGCTCTTCCTTTCTCTCCCTTTCCACTCGATTCTTTGCAGCCTTACAAGTGTAGCGCCTCCTACACTGCAAGAAGAAGATGAAGACGAAGATGGAGAAAAAGGAGAAGACGAAGAAGAAGAAGAAGCAGCGAGAGACACCGCCCGGGGAACTTTTGAATGTTTAATCGTCGCATTTTTGCGCTGAGCTCCGACGACCGCTCTGGGGGCCGTAAACGCCTTATATTAACGAATACAGTAATACCACGTACGTTCTTGCGTTCGCTGAATGTAATCCGCTCTCGACTTTATGAGCGGGTAGCCGCTACGAAATTTATGTATCGACTCTCCACGAGTCCACGCCAGCCAAGGTACGATCAACGATCTTATGGGTCAGCGGATATCAGGCCGATTCATTACGCGGTTTCATCGCTATCTGCTGCTCTGCGCCTTTCTCAGAAGAACCAGTTCGACGATTACGACGGGCGCGATTAACATCCGCCCGGTCGCTCGCCAAGGACATCACATCGGTGTCTGTCTGTGACTGCCGAGTGCCTGCATGACCGCCTCACGTCGTGTCGTCATCCCTTTGGGCTTTAAAGAACGTCCGCGGGATCTCGCGGACGCGGCCTCTCACGACCGAGGAGCTCGTTTCCCTCGTTTAATAACCAGCGGCCGCGACTCAACCGTGAACGAGAGAGACAGAACAAGTCAGCAAACAGGGACGCATCTGTTCCACAAAAAGTAACAGTTTCCGATTTTTCCTGATTGGGTTTTAACTCTGTTTTAGATAAACTGAGAAAAATGGATTATAGCCGGAAATAAAAAATATGTTACCGGATAAAATCTTGGACTATTAACTATGGGACAGCGATCCAGATTATTAGAACTAGAATCTATAGATATTACAGGATAATATCTTGGATTATAAAACTTTGTAATCTGAGATAATAAAATCTATAATACAAGATTTTGAAACCTAATATCCGTATTAGAATCCTGACCCATTACTCTCTAAATCAGAATTAATAGAAGTTTTACTAATGCAATTAGTAGCATTGTATCTGACTGTTAAATTAGTAATTTTATCAATTTCTACTAAATGAAATGGTAAGATTTATGTTACTAAATAAATTAGTAAGAATAGTCTACTAAACTGCTTAATAGTGCCCACTTACTAATTCAATGAGTAGCAATGAATTGCTATTGAAACATAATTTAATAATTTTTTTAATACTTTCTGCTGGTTTTTAGTTTTAATTGAGAAACGATCATGTTTTCGTAATTTATATTCTAAGTTTATATAGTTACATTAATAATAATTGTGTATGAACGATGCAACATTTTAAACTGAAACGGTATTAGGATCCGCTGCGCAGCAAAATATACCATCTATTTTTTCAGTGCCGCCAAAATGAGAACTCGTGAAATCAGGTAGAATAACAGCGTCCTCAGAAATTAAAATATTAAAATTATTATTATTGTTTGAAATCTTTGATAGAAAATAAAATGATATTTTTATTACAATTTTAATCATTTGTTAAAAGTAAAAAAAGTGGGTTGTCATAAAATCATTGTATCGATGGTTTTTACGTCTTTTTTCATGTTTCGAACTTATCACTTTTGAGGCAGCACTTATAATCATCAGATCCAGTTTTCCTAAGCGACGAAAATTATTATTTAACCTAAATTTTAAACAGAATTGAAAACTTTTTTGTCTTCAAAAAATCCTTTTTCGAACCACCG
>CAKNWT010196104.1:0-10375 GCA_932066315.1 Andricus coriarius
GCAAAGTCAATAAGGTCAGATTTCTGTTTGGTGTTGTGGGGGAAAAAGGTTAAGACGTCTTTACAATATCGTAAAGACGTCGTACGATCTGACTGTGTTTTCGACATCGTAAAAACATCTTAACGACATGAACATAGGACGTCTTAAAGTTGTCGTAAAAATGTCGTAACAAAGTCACCAAATTTTTTGCCCAGTGGGGTATGCGAGTCTGGTGCTGAGACATACAAATACTGGTCATTTATGAATTTAAACAACTGTTTCCGGATGTTGTTAGTTGTTCTGCTATTCCAAGCTAAGTTTGTAGCATTTAGGTCTCCTGCAGCAATTACCGAGTATGCAAGTTTTAATATTTTTCTGTAATCATTTTTTGTGAATTCGCGAGAGGGAGTTTGGTAAAGCGAGACGATGGAATATGGTTATCCGTTATATCGAGGGCTTCAAGTTCAGGAATTATAAGTTCGTGGTGGGCAATATTTTTTTAAATTGAAATCGCGGTATCTCTATTAGTGTTATTTCTGTACAATTTGTAACCACGAACTAAACTGACTTGTAGGGATTCGCGTAGTAGAATTTCACTGAGCAAGTTAAATGATAATGTGATTTTTGTAGAAGTATGTGGCTAATTCATGTATATTTTTAGGATACCCTGAGCATTCCAAAAAATTATTTTTAGTGTGTTATTATTGAAGGTGTCCATTTTCGATAGCAAGTGATAGTAACTTACTTATAATCTCGGCGGTTGTTTTTATAGCTTCGGTAATGTTAATTTTTCCGCCATTATATCAGTGGTTAAAATTGTAGCTCTTTTTAAGAGGTTTACTAGATTTATTTTGATATCCTGAGAAGGTGCACTTTTATTGGGTGAGATTACTGGAATGATTTTTTTCTGTGGGATAGGAATTTTCGTAGCGTTTGGTGCTTTAGCTAGAATATTAGTGGGTTTTGGTATTTTGGATGGCTGTGTAGTTTGAAGCTTGATCGCGCACGTTTGTGATGCAGAGGCGACGGTAGTTATATATCGCTGTAATTCATGCGAGAGCGGGGCACTGTCTACTGGGGTACTCACATGTGTCAAATTTTCTTTTGGTGTGATCTGTGCAGCTGGTTTATACGGAGCAGTTTCTTTCTGCGAGTTATGAGGTTTTGATTTATCATTGGTGGTTTATCCAGAGGCTTTTTTAAATGCAGAACAACCCCTGTAATTCGCGGTGTGGTCTTCAGCACAGTTAGCGCAAGTGGCCGGAGATACACGATCATTTTTGCATATAAGACTCTTATGCGCGCCCCCGCACTTTACACAACGTGGAGTGGCGTGGCACATGTCAGAGATATAATGGTCTTTGGTACCTGCAGCACTGTGAAGTCTCCTTAGGTTTAACATAGGGCTCTACTTTAATTTTTATATAAGCAATGGAATGGGGATTGAGAAGCACCTTTGCTTGAGGTGTATGCGGGACCGTTACTAGAAGCATTGGTAAGGCTTTCTTAGTTTGTCGGTTTCTCATGCGAACAATGGACGAAACTGTGAACCGTTTCTCTTTAAGTTCAGAGAGAACTATATCTTTCGGGTAAGCAGTGGGGATATTTCTAATGACGAGCTTGATAGGAGTCAAGTTAATTGCTTTCATAAAGATAATATTGGAAGCCTTGTTGCTCTAGATTAGTGATATCTTTACGATAGTCTTCAATATAAGACTCGCGAACTGATTATACATCTGGGCTAATGTTATAAACTATGGGTTTAAATTGGACGGACTCTTTCAATAATTTATGTACCTGTTACAGTAGTTACATTTAGCGGTTCGGGACTCCTTTTAAATTATTGTCGGCAGCGACTTTATTGTTACTAATAGTTGTAATTGATTTAGATTGTTGTGAGTTAGACAATTATATAGTGACGACTGACGTTCTTGATGTTTTACTGCTTCCTTAGAGGAAGCTGATGGCCGATGAGTGACCACTGCTGGTGCTGGCAGATGCGTTACCTGATAGTTTCGAGAGCTTCCGCTTCTTACTCCTACAAGGGACGACGGAGAAGTTGCTGTCGTTATCTTCTTCCATCCTTACGGCGGTTTCCTTTCCTGAAAAATCCGATGGCGGTTTACTTCTTCCTGGTTTGGGGTTCATGTCTGCCTCGATTTCCTGGTTCGCTTCTTCTCTGGGTTGCTCCTTGATGTTGGCACATCGAAGGACAATCAATCAATCAGACTTATTTGGTCTAGCGGACCGTAATTTTATGCGTGATCCAATCCACACCAGGTCTAGACAAAAAACGTTCCATTTTCGTCCAACTCGCGCATACCAGCTCCACGGCCATCTTGGTTACCATTCAACACAGCCGCAAGCTGTACACTTATTCAATATGGCGGTGTAGCTGGTATCGTTACTGATTGGTTGTAATTATTGTTACTTGTGCTTGGCTAGACTTTGTGTACTCGTGACTCAGTCGAGTGGGGATTCACTAGCAATGACCGTTTTTGGCTTAGAATTTTAAGTCTTCTGACAGCTGAGGTTAGGATGCCCAATCAACGAAAGAAAGAAGATTTCTGAATGTTGGCTGAGTATAATTTATATTTATAAATAAACTCAGTGGATATCAAAACTACATGCTAGTTGAATTAAACAAAGAATTAAGTAAAGATACCTTCGTACTTTTATTTTCCAAGATACAGAATTTGGATTCCAAAAACAAGAAATCTGTACATAGATACATTTCCTTTTCAATTGTCTGATCTTATATAAGCTGATTATTTTATATTTATTTCATTCCCTAAATTAGGTAGAATAAAAGCACTATGTTGGTTACCGTCGACATTCGGACGGATAAAAACTTTCGGATCTATATTTACGGGTGGGCGATGATCTGCCCCAGCTTTTTGCGCTATTGGTAGATCAATATGTTGATTACTTTCTCCTTAACGAATAAAAGCACTTTGTGGATTACTTTTGACATTTGGATAAATACAAATATTCGGATCTATATTTACAGGTGAAAGATAATGTCCCAGGTTTGTGCGCTCGTGGTTGAAAAATATGATTACCTTTTCCTGGACAAATCTGGCAATTAGCCTCAACTTTTGGACCAGACGCTTAGAAATCTCTTGATCCTCATTAATTACAATAAGATTATTTTCGTTTATGGCAGGGATCACAGTCATTCCTCTATTCCACTATTTTTTCTGAAGAGCCCCTATGATCCCTATATTTGAGAATTTTCAATAAAATTTTGGAAATATTATATAAGTTTTATGTTAATGCTTTTCACTGGACATCAGTATTAAAAAATGAATTTTAATATAAATTCAGAAATTTTTAAGGAAGACTTAAAATTTCAAGAATTTTTTAGGTTGTGTTAATTTTTTTCACCGGAAATTAGAAATTTTAAACAAAAATCATCAAAATCCATAGATTCTATAGATATCCTGGGGATATCCCTAGGACAACCTGGGAGACAATATTTTGTTAAATTTCAAAGAATGTCTTCAATATTTGAACAATAATAGTGTATGTAACCGTTTTTTACCAGATATCAGTTATTTCAAAAAAAAAAAATTTGACTTGAAAAATTATGCTTACGATTTTGAACCACTTCAGGTTATTTTACTGTTTTTCATCGGAAATTGATATTTTTTAACAAAAATGCTACGGTTTCATTTTGTGTCTACAAAAATATGATATATTAAATCTGAAGTTAAGATATCAGTTTTCATCAAGAACGCGCCATCTGTTGTACAGTGGTCGAAGCTCCTGATGCGTAATGTACTAGTGTATTTTGATGTCAAAATATTGCGTTTCAAAAAAATATTGCCGAGGAGTTTGTTTAGAACAAAAATTAATTGCATCTGACAATATTATAAAGTGACTCAGTAAGTTTTTCTTGTACTTGAACACAGCCAGAAATTTTAAACAATAAGTCAAAAGTGTTAAAAAGTGATTTTTCCAAAGTTTTTTTCTTTTTAAATACAACTACACGTTTTCTAAAATTACAATGATTTATTTGACCCAACATGCCCCGTGTCAACAGCAAGCATAGAACGATTCAGAAAAAGTTACTAGAAAGATGCGGAAAATTCTAGAGTCGAAGTTGTCCCAACTAGCCCCGGTCTCCCCTGCTATGAAATACAACAATTTTATATGAATACTAATTATATATTTTAATTTAAAAATTGCGCATTAACAAACATTTTTCTTCCGATAAAAATTCCCCTCTTTTCCTCACAATTGAACTGCTGTACCACCGTAATCCTGCACTGATCAAATAAAAAAGAAAAAAATTACCAAGGGAAAAAATCGAAAAAGTAGAAAGCAGACAATGACTAGTCCTCTAATTTAGTATAATTTCAGACACCAGATTACAAAAAGAAACATGTGTGTCTTTTTATTTGCTTCATTCTTAAGTCATGAGACAAGATTTATGCCAACAAGTGAAATTACTTTCAAAACAAATAGCCTCAGTACTCTCACATATAATTTCATGTAAATTGATAAATTAAAATGTAGGGCCAAAATATGAGTCACAATAAAAAATATTTTTCGCTGATACTTTAATAAATGGCAAAGTGAAGAAATTAAAATCAATATTTCAGTACAGATTATATTGTCTAAAATGATACACATTCATGGGGTTTTACAATTTACGATATGAGAATTTTATGATTGATATGAGATTTTTGGTTTACTTTGAACGTGTTTCAGATTTTTTATCTGCATCGATGATGATGGTGCCTTGTGGACGCCGTGGATGATTATATTCTGGATATGGGTATGCATCTAATGTTCGATTTTTCGTACCGTAATAAAGTATAGGTGAATTAGAACGCTTTAGATCCTTATTAATAAGATTATTTTCGTTTCTTGGATTCGCTTGGATACTTGGCGAAATTTTTGACGTACCAGGTTGGGCAGGAGTGAAACTATGATTTTCGAATCCTGGAGGCGAGCTTCTTCTGGGGGTACTTAGCATTTGGCTAGTGGGAGCAACATATTTTTCGGATCTTGGAGACGAGCGACTTTTTGGGGTACTTAAGGGTTTGTCAGAGGAATAAAAATTTTTTTCGGATCTTGGAGGCGAGCGTCTTCTTCGGGTACTTAGCGGCTGGCTAGTGCGAGCAACATTTTTTTCGGATTTTGGAGACGAGTTACTTCTTGGGGTACTTACGGGTTGGTTAGTGGAATTAACACTTTTTTCGGATCTTAGAGGCGAGCGTCTTCTTGGGGTACTTAGCGATTGGTTAGTAGAATCAACACTTTTTTCGGATCTTAGAGGCGAGCGTCTTCTTGGGGTATCTAGCGGTTGGTTAGTGGAAGCAATATTTTTTTCGCTTTCTTGAGGCGAGGGTCTTCTTTGGGTTTTTAGTGGTTGGCTAGTGGAAGGAATTATTTTTTCGCTTTTTGAAGAAAAACGTCTTTTTTGTGGACTAGATTCAACGATATCGCCATTTCCATCGTGTCTTGGATATAAACGTCTTCTTGGCGTAGGACAATTTTCTCCGGTTGTTGAAGGCGAACTTGTTGAAGGCGAACGTATTGATTGTGTACTGGATTCCCTTCTACTGGTATTTATTCTAAGTGGACGAGTTTTTGGATATATATCCCTATTGAGACTCTTATATCTTTCAGGTGAGGAGTCGTCAGAGCCTGTTGCTAATTCTGCAAAAAAATGTTATATTATAATTAATTATATTTTAATTATAATGGAATTATTAAGTATATAATATACTTACTAAAGTAGTTGGAAACCGCAAAGGTAAACAGAAGACCAGCAATAATAATCCTCATAATTCTGTAACTCTTTCTCACTTTATGAACAATGTAACTGATCAATTTTAGAAAACTTCACTCTTATTTATAGTTTTATCTGATTTACAATGTGGAGATGAGTTCAGAAATAATAAGAGACCTCTTAAAATTTATTGCTTCAGTATGCCACGCAGATTTATTCGTCACAATTAGGCGACGATTCGCGTGGAACATATAGAAGGTGAATTATGTTGTTATCGCTTTAAAAAAAAACTTTTTATAGACTTATTCATGCACGCGTTGGTAACCTCATTAATATGTAACGTTATTCTGAACCACGTATTTCTTGAAATATTACACTAATTGCGTCACTTTTATCTTCTGTAGTTTAATAGTATGTCAAAGATTTATAAATTATTCATCTTTCATAAAATCTATTGCGAAATGTAAACAATTTTTATATACATCATTATTCAACCGTACAGTTGCGAAACACCTTGGAAACAAGTGATAAGAGTTTTTAAAATATGTATCATTATGTAGTGTTACTTGAAGAAGCGTATGATATTTAAAATTATGCACTTAAAAAATTATACAAATTTGATTGAAATTCGTAAAATTTTTGTTTATCGAAGCAATAAAATATACAATAATCATCTTTTAGAGCCTTGTTTCAAAGTTAAATAGCAATTTTTGAAAGTGAATTAATGTTACATTGGGCAGAAACCAATTCTTCAATTTATGAGTAATCACCCCAACCTGTTTTGGATAGGATAATTATAGAATTGTACAAAATTTGCCATGTATGTTTCTATGACTTTTATCTTTGTTTCATACCTGTAGTCTAGTATATCAAATATTTACAGATAAATTACTACATATCAGCAATCATCTATTTTAAAATGTACAACTCATTATTAAATCGCATAGTTATTAAAAAGCTTCAAAATAGGTGATAAGAGTGTTTTAAATATGTATCCATATTAGGAATGTTTAAAAAAAAGAAGTACGAATCTTGAATTGCATTTTCGATGTTTTTGTTCCTTTTGGATTAAAAATTTGGGTTCTTAAAAAACAATGCATATAAACTTGTAAAATTACTATTCTTGAAAAATTGATTCATATGATTTTTTTCTTTAGAATATAAAACTTCTCTATAATTTTTTCAATTGAAAACCTACTTAAATGGAAAAATAACAGCATGTTAAACAAATTGGAACCCAGCTGGAAAGGCCCAGGCACAATAATCCAACTTCTAGATAAAACAACAACTTGATCATAAATTACAAGAGCAAAATTATTGGAATCCACATAGATCAAGTCATGCCGTTTTATGTTTCAGACAAACTACACTAGATGTTAATTTAGACATTGTATGGGGCCGAAAACCATACTTTTCGGCTCTTCTTTGCAAGTCAGCCTTATCATTTTCGTATCGAGTTCTCATGGAAACGAGACTTATTTACCCCCTTATTTACTGGACCTCATGATATATGTCAATTTTCACTTTGGTTTACTCAAACCGCCAAATTTCGATATTTTTATTAAGAAAGATAGTATACGCACCTCGAGACGACACTTAATGGATGAAACTTGCGTAAAGTTGACAACTCAGCCGCAATCTCTCGTCGCCGAGCTTTATCTCGGGCGATGCCAACACTCGGCAACGATCGCTCGCGCCTTCGTAGCCAACTTCACGCTCGTTTTGCATCCATCACTTTTCGTCTCTCACTGCGTAATGTACTGTTTTATAGTTTTCTAACGAAAGTGCACCTCAAAGACCAGAGGTTAAGGTGGATTGCAGCTGTCAAACGAGTCAAGTAAGTAAACTGTGACAAGTTTATAGATTATGTTGTGATGTTTTTTAAAGGTTTAATTTGTTGTGTATTTTTTAAATTTCAGTCCCGATGGGTCAACCTGGCAACCATCGCCATCGTCTCTTATATGCAGTAGACATTTTATTGACGGTAAAAAATCTTTGCACCCTCAGAGTCAATATCAAAACAGCGGACAAATGCTCTGGAGGAACACAACAATTTTCTGATGCAAAAGTTGGCCCAGAACCAGGTGAATTGAACAAAGATTTTTCAATTCACTGTAACGAAGGATTTCATGGATTTATTTCTATCAAAAAAGATCAAGATATTCTGGATTTGTCAGGCGTTAACTTATCAACATTTCTTTTGCTTTTGAGGTTTGTACAAGGTTTTGATAAGTCTTCTTGCATGATACGGAGAGGATACGATGTTTATACTATAAGGATACGCTGTAGCGTATCCGTTCCGTTCATTCGGTCCGCTAGGGGTTTTAAAATCGAAGTTACAAAAAAACAAACGAAATGGCACCTGTCACAAACAGAAGGACGAACACAGGCTAAAAGGATTGACCTGTTATCTCAAGCCACTGCCAAATATTCTCGCCAGCAGTCAAATAATTAACACCTCTTTCGGACCTTCTTCTCTATCATATATTGTTTATTAATTAAGCATCCCTATTCAAGGTGGACTAAACCAAACAAGAAGATTTAATCCGAAGCTTGGTCTAGAATGAGTATCCAGCCACACAGTGGGGCAGAATTCAAAATTCCTGGATAAAACCCCCAAAATTGAAACTTACCATTCGAGGTAAACTACCACGAAATTTCGTAAGGATGGCCTTAGTGCGCTCAAATCCGGAATAGCAGATGGTTCGATCGAATATTCCACGGTAGGTGCACGCACAAAGTTTACATTGCCAAAAACGCACGCGATTCGAAGTGAATACGAATATATCAGTTAATAAGTGCTGAAAAATAAATCTGCTAAATGGAGGGTGATCCTGGTGATATGTATAACATTTACTTATGCTTAAAAACAACTATTCCATATTTTAAGTTAAAGTGACTCCGCGAATGTGACTGCTTTAAATTCTTGTTTTTAATACAATACAAAAAAATTGGAGGATTAAGTTGTGATCTGGCGAGATCCGGCGCAGCCTTCAATTGTTTCAATTGCGAAAAAGTATGAGGAATCAATTCACGTGATCGGAACTTCCACTTCTTTCCACCTTTTTCTTGCAGGAAGACATCAAGTGAAGTCTCCCGCGCGCGTAACAAATCTATAGAAACCTGTTCTTTTGTTCACTTCTCGTTGCATATATAGGGTGTATTTTCGTGATCAGCGACCTCGAAAACCCCTTTATCACTGACTTTAGCGAAAAACACTAATTTTTTGAATAAAGAAAGTTCGCCATTTTGAATCCGCCATCTGGATTTTTTAACTTTATTTTCTTGATCAGCGTCCTCCAAAATCCCTGCGTAATTAATTTCAGCAAAAAACACCAACTTTTTCATTTAAAAAGTCTTCCATTTTGAATCCGCCATTTTAAATATTGATTGTTGAATTTTTTGAAGTTCATTTTCGTGATTATCGACCCCAAAACCCCGTAAACATAAAATTTAAGAGAAAAATATCGACTTTCTGGGTTTTATCCAGGAGTTTTGGATTCTGGCCCACTGTGAGGTGGGTTTTAAGTTAGATTCTAAAACAAGGAACTATCTTTTAATAAAATAAAATATAAGGTACGTTATATCTCTCAGGATGTTACATAAAATTGCATATAAATAGTTCAGTGAAGCAATCAATTTTGTTTATTTTCAATTTGATAGGAAATTTTATAAACAAAAATTTGGAACATCAATAGGATCTGTTCTCTCACTATTCACTCGCATTTAATGCAAAATAGTAATTCGTAAAAATTAAAATTAGGGCAAATGGTAATTCGGGAAAATTAAAATTAGGGGTAATGGTAATTCGGAAACATAAAAATTATGAAGAATGGCAATTTAAAAAAATTAAAATAATGTAAAACACTAGTTCAGAAAAATAAAAATTAGAACGAATTGTAATTGGGAAAAATAAAAATCAGGTCATATGAGAATTCGGAAAAATAAAAATTAGGGAAATTAGTAATTTGGAAAAAATAAAATAATGCCAAATCGTCATTCGAGAAAATATAAATGAGGGGAAATTCTAATTCAAAAGATTTGTTGAAACGATTCATACTTTTCAAGTTATGTATATTTTACAAAAAATATTTCAATACACAGAAATGCGAAAAATGCCACAAATCGGAATTTTTGTACAATTCTGTAATTATCCTAATATACAAATAATGCTGGAACATTTACTCCAAAAAAAGTTGTTGTGTATAATGTAACTAAATTTACATTTTAAATTGCTATTTCACACCGAAATAGGACTACAAAACCTGATTATAGGCTATTTTGTTGGCATAAACAAAAATTTCGTTTCTCCTGTATAAGAAAAAAATTGCTTTAATTTCAATAAAATTAATGTAAAAGGGGAATTATTAATTTTTTAATTTGTAGCCTGAAGCTTTCAAGATGAGATTTTTCCAATAATAATTATACATTTCTTCGTAGATGTTCATAAGTCATATAAATCATAGTCCACAAATCGCAATTTTTGTACAATTCTAAAATTATCCTAATATCCCCGTCATTTCCCGGAATCCCGTTCCAGCGGCCACCCTTATAGAATCTTAAGACAGTTACTCAAAAATGTCTGCCTAATGTATCTGCTTATTGACTATTTTGTTTAAAAAACAACAATTTCATTGATGTTTCCCCTTAGGG
>CAKNWT010196106.1:0-10880 GCA_932066315.1 Andricus coriarius
GTAAGTGATAATTAAGTCTAACGTATTAATTTTTTGAAATAATAAACAATCATTATTTCGTAGCGTAATCGCAAGTAAAATCATACAAAATTTATTTTTTTCAATGATTTATTTACACATCAAGCGCTTTTGATGCTTAGAAAATTGTTCATGTTTTATTGAAATAAATATTAGGATGTAATGAATTGGAATTCATATCCGACAAAAATGAAAAAAATTAAACTTTTAGATGGCCGAGGTGTTAAGCCGACGGCACAAAGTTACAAGAATATAATAGGAAATTACATCGGAAGTTCGGCACCGGGCTTATATGCAAGAGACTTAAGGAAACTCATTTCTTCATTTTTTTCTGTACAAAAACTTTTTTTATATTTTCAAATAACTGCAAAATTTATATATTGCACTTTTATGGCATAAAAAAGAATTATGTAATCTAATTATTAATTATTTTTTATCAAAATAGCCGATCTGTCTAGAAACTAGTCGATCCGAGCGTTACATCCCAGCCTAGCCACTGGACAGTCAGCTTGTGGCGCGCCAGTGTCGAGTCAAGGCGGACTAGACAGAAACGGTACAGCGCCACGAAATTTTTTCACACGGGTTTTTTTAATTACACAATAACTCTCGAATTAAGTAAATGAACTGCGCTCGTCTCGTGAGTCCATTTTTCTGAAATAATGAAGAAACTTTCGTGCTTTTGTTTTCCATTTTGACAGTAATATATTACGTACGGATGGAGAGCGGCTTGATTATTTGCCCAATGATGGCCCTGGATTGCATTTTGCACATGAAGCGTGCAATTTTCTGCAAAATTCATGCTTATCACAAGTTCCCCTTCTTTGATTTCATTATTCTCTTGGCTAAAATACGAAGCTTGCGACTTCGCAAAAAATCGCGTTTTATAAGAACCGGCAAACACAAACCTGTGCGTGAACGGCGCCTCTCGTGCGGTCACCGCGGCATGCGGCTCGCGGAGCTAAACAATATTATTTATCATCAATCCAAAGAGCGAGCACAAAAAAGTTGAAACGGTTTCTGGATCTTAAGCATTCAGGCTTCCCACTACTTAAAAAAAATTTCAAATATGGTGTGCAGAACAGGGTCAAATCGCCATTTGTTTATTAAAAAATGATATAAATTAGCATCAATAACAAATAGCACATTTTTAAGAATTTGATTGTTAAATGCATTTATTTTTCACCGTACCCTGAAATTTTCATCAATTTTCCATGCATAGTTTACGAAATAATAACTTGTTAATCAAGCGATGCAGAAATGTTAAATCCGACATTGTAAATAAACAAATGGATTTTTCTCAAAAAATTTTTTAACGTGATCTTATACTAATGAGTGGATTATTTTACAATACTTAGTTTTAATTTTTCTTCCGACACAAAAAAACCGTAGGCTCACTTGAGAGATTTCTACTCAACTGCCAAAAAATTCTACGAGAGAACAACTAAATCCAAGCATGCACATTTCTCGTCCTTAGGAGATTATCCATATGATCCCTTGCGAAAGCATGTAAAACCCAAAGACTTCCTCATGAAAGATGCTTAAGTAAATATTTTCTTGAAACTTATATAACCCTCCTACTCCCTAACGCACTTCAACTGTCGCAGGGGTGCCATGCCGCCCCCACAACACCTGGGAAAGGGGGTCGTGTGTGACCTAAGTTATTTTTTGTGCCCTATCACAGGGGTGCCTTCCCGCCCACACGATAGGCTGGAAAGGAAGTCGTGTGTGACCTAATTTATTTCTGTGACCTGTAACAGGGGTGCCTTCCCGCCTCCAAGATAGGCTGGAAAGGAGGTCATGTGTGACCTAAGATATTACTGTGACCTGTCACTGGGGTACTTTCCCGCCCCCATGATAGGATGGAAAGGAGGTCGTGTGTGACCTAAGTTATTTCTGTGACCTGTGAGAGGGGTGCCTTCCCGCCCCCACAATACCTGGGAAAGGGGGTCGTGTGTGACCGAAGTTATTTCTGTGACATGTCACAGGGGTGCCTTCCCGCCCCCACGATAGGCTGGAAAGGAGGTCTTGTGTGACCTAAGTTATTTCTGTGCCCTATCACGGGGGTGCCTTCCCGCCCCCGTAATAGGCTGGTAAGGAGGTCGTGTGTGACCTTAGTTATTTTTGTGCCCTATCACAGGAGTGCCTTTCCGCCCCCACAACACCTGGGAAAAGGGGTCGTGTGTGCCCTATGTTATTTATGTGACCTGTCACATCGATGCCTTCCTGCCCCCATAGCACCTGACAAAGGCTCGTGTGTGACGTAAGTTATTTTTTGTGCCCTATCACAGGGGTGCCTTCCCGCCCCACGATAGGCTGGAAAGGAGGTCGTGTGTGACTTAATTTATTTCTGTGACCGGTGACAGGGGTGCCTTCCCGCCCCCAAGATAGTCTGAAAAGGAGGTAGTGTGTGACCTAAGTTATTACTGTGACCTGTCACTGGGGTGCCTTCCCGCCCCTATGATAGGCTGGAAAGGAGGTCGTGTGTGACTTAAGTTGTTTCTGTGACCTGTAAGAGGGATGCCTTCTCGCCCCCACAACACCTGGGAAAGGGGGTCGTGTGTGACCGAAGTTATTTCTGTGACATGTCACAGGTGTGCCTTCCCGCCCCCACGATAGGCTGGAAAGGAGGTCTTGTTTGACCTAAGTTATTTGTGTGACTTGTCACAGGGGAACCTTACCGCCCTACGATAGGCTGGAAAGAAGGTCGTGTGTGACTTAAGTTATTTCTGTGACCTGTCACAGGGGTGCCTTCCCGTCCCCACAACACAGGGGAAAAGGGGTCGTGTGTGCCCTATGTTATTTATGTGAGCTGTCACAACGATGCCTTCCTGCCTCCACAACACCTGGCAAAGGCTCGTGTGTGAACTAAGTTATTTTTTGTGCCCTATCACAGGGGTGCCTTCCCGCCCCCACGATAGGCTGAAAAGGAGGTCGTGTGTGACTTAATTTATTTCTGTGACCTGTGACAGGGGTGCCTTCCCGCCCCCACGACACCTGGGAAAGGGGGTCGTGTATGAACTAAGTTATTTCTGTGACCTGTCACAGGGGTGCCTTCCCGCCCTCACGATAGGCTGGAAAGAAGATCGTGTGTGACCTAAGTTATTTCTGTGACCTGTGGCAGGGGTGCCTTCCCGCCCCCACAACACCTGGGAAAGGGCGTCGTGTATGCGCCAAGTTATTTCTGTGACCTGTCACAGGGATGCCTTCCTGCCCCCACAACACCTGGGAAAGTGTCGTGTGTGACCTAAGTTATTTTTCGCGGCCTATCACGGGCGTGCCTTCCTGCCCCCACGATAGGCTGGAAAGGAGGTCGTGTGTGACCTTAGTTATTTCTGTGACCTGTCACAGGGGTGCCTTCCCGTCCCACGATAGGCTGGAAAGGAAGTCGTGTGTGACTTGAGTTATTGCTGTGACCTGTCACAGGGGTGTCTTTCCGCCCCCACGATAGGCTGGAAAAGGGTAGGAGTTCGGTTGATGCTGCCATTACTTACGGTCTCTCGTCGCCACTTAAACCCGGTCGCCACGGTAATTAACAATAGAGAAAGAGCTGACGGTTAAATCTATCACTAATTTTCTCAAAAACCATCACTCGAAAAATTTTGCGTAGTGGCTTAGATAAACGAAAAAACCATGATTTATATGGTTTCTTCATGGTTTCACCATGAGAATCGCTTTGTCGACAATTTTCATTATCATATTCGTAATCAGCGCATCAAATTACATAAATATAAGAAGTTTTAACAAAATGAGAAAAAAATTTGACCAAACGCATTTCCGTAACTTTCTTCGTCCTTTTCTTGTTTTTACAACGCAATCCTCTTTTTCTAAAAAAATAATGATTTTAGGCAAAAAGTGTATTCTACAAAAAAGATGTATTTTTGTATTGGCTAAAACTTTTCTTCACCAAATTTTTCAAAATTCTGCGTATTTACTGAGATAAACGCAAAAAACATGATTTTTATGGTGTTTTTTATGGTTTTCACCATGAAAATCGTTTAGTCGCCAATATTCTGAACTGCACCCAAACCTTATTTTTATTATTTTCAGCACTCAGAAAACGATTTGGATATTATATAGACAACAAAATATTTGGCTGACTCAACTAAATTTCTGAGATGCTCGGACCAGATCTTTTGATAGATGGAGTATTTGGTTGGAACAGAAAAAAATTGGTTGGGTCAATCTAATATTTGGTTGAATCAACCAAAAAATTAGTTTGATTCAACCAAAGCTTAATCTATATCCAAGAAAACAGATTTTTTGGTTAAAGAACATTTTTTTGTTGAATGAGGCAACATTTGTATAAATTAACACAAGTGAATAAAATTATTTGTTTATAGAAGACGATTATGAATGAAAAGTAGATTATGCAGTAGATTATAAAAGATTATATAAAGTAGATTATAAAAGATTATAAAAAAGTATGTAAAATGTAGGTTTGGTCAACATTTGATTCTTATCTTTGCTATTAATAAACGCTGCCAGACAACGGTAAATAGCCCCTGGCCCGTTGGTCCTACAGGGTAGGGGCTGGTGCGCATATAAATCAATTAGTTCAACTTGACGAGAAGATTATGTACGATGTACGTACACATGAGCTCCATATTTATTATCTGGCACGTTTGTGTGTAGATAAATGTATCACCCAATTTAATTTAAGTCTCGTCTCTGTATGCACGTGCCATATTTGGTGAACATCAGTGAACATTTTTAATTCAATTTTCAACATTTAAAGTTTACCGAAAGTTCTTTGAAGGGAAATGGTAAACTATAACGTCACGAATTACCGAAGTTTTCCGCCATCCATTAACCTATCCCACTTAGCCCCTTCTGCATATGGGTGAAAAAAAATATCAACACAATTCGCTTACAACCCTTTATTGGAAATGGTATTTCGTATTCAAGTAAAATATTTTCTTCCTTTAACCCTAACCTTAATAATGATCAAAATAGTAATAAACGAGATCAAGAAGGGTAGTTTGATTTTAAATTAATTTTTTAAATGTTGGATAATAAAATTTGTATTTCAATGCTTTTAAATACTCTGTAAAGGTAAGTATAATTTTTATAAATATTCGTAGATGCTTAAAATATAGGTTAGGATTTATTTTAGCTATTGCTTGAAATATACTATACTACCCAGGTGCGAAATTCGGTCGGATGCCAGAGCTTGACCAACCGCCCAAAGTCGGCCCAGCTTTGGTAACCGATCTACAGCAACCATAATTGAGCCGACTAAGGTGTTTTTAAACTGCCATGGTCCCATAGACGTTATCAAATGACATCGGCAGCGGGCGAAAAGCCAACTGTCGGCCCAATTCTGGCCCAAATCTGGGCCGACCATCGGATGAACAGTGGCAGATTGGTCGGTACGAACCCAAGAGTGCGGTCGTTCTGACTCTGGATACAGCAGTCGGTTAGCCACATGTCACCGTGATGCACCCGGCGGTAGGTCAAACCTTGGCCCGAATATGAGCAGACCGTCGGACAAACTCTGGTTTGTTGTTTCAAGAAAACCGTGAAAGTACGCTCGGCCCGACTCTGCACAAGAGATGGTCCGACCATCGGCATAAGATTGGCTTGTACAAGTCATCATGATGAGTCATCATGATGCACCCGACGGTCGGTCAAACCTCGGCCCAAATATGAGCCGGCCGTCGGATGTAATAGGGTTCATTATTTCAAAATGACTTAAATTTGGGTACGAATAACTGGATTTTTGTGCAAACATATCCATATTCGTACCGAAATTTCGGTACGCGTAGGCACTTCCCTTTTTTTAAGAAAAAAATTCTAATCTCCATCTTTGTGATCAATGTTTAATGTTCCGAAAAATTTACATTTGATGTAATTCTTAATCGTTTTAAAATAGTCTAAAGCACGTAAAAACCAACACGTTACACGAAAGAAAAAATTGAATTTGGGTGACGGACATCTTTGCACGTAGCAACCTTACACGTGCCCAACTGTGCACGTCGATGGCCGGACGGACAACTGTGTACGTCCATCTGTGCACGTCCAAGACCACAGGAGCCCATCTGTGCACGTCGACATTTCGACGTGTAAAGTTGTCCAAGTACCATCTGTGCAAGTGCACAGTTGTCCAAGTACCATCTGTGCACGTGCACAGTTGTCCGAGTGACAATTGTGCACGTCTAAATGTCAACGTGCACAGATGGGCTCCTGTGGACTTGGACGTGCACAGATGTCACATTCCTAACTGTGCACGTGCACATAGTCACCTTCCCAACTGTCCACGTGCACAGATGTCACTTGTCTAACTGCGCACGTGCACAGATGTCACTTTCCCAACCGTGAACGTGCACAGATGTCCCTTGCCTAACTGTGCATGTGCACAGATGTCACTTGTCCAACTGTGCACGTTAATGTCCTTACGTAAAGGTTTATACGGGGGTGGTCCTTAATATCTACGTATAATAAATTTTTAGCAGTTAAAAGTATTCAATACTGGTGGAATGGAGCGTACTAACTTTTTTGAAGTTTATTTAAAAATATTTTGAAGAGTATTTTTATGAAAATATTCATACCAAATTATTACATTATATACGAATTCAAGGAATTCAGACAATCTAAGGAATTCAGAGAATTAAAGGTATTCATAGAATTTAAGAAATTCATAGCATTCCGAAAATTCAAGAAATCCCGGGAATTCATCGAATTCAAGGAATTCAGAGAATTCAAGGAATTCAGAGAATTCAAGGAATTCAGAGAATTCAAGTAATTCAGAGAATTCAAGGAATTCAGAGAATTCAAGGAATTCAGGGAATTCAAGGAATTCAGAGAATTCAAGGAATTAAACAAATACAATCAATTCAAAGAAATCAAGGAATTCAGAAAATTGAAAGCATTTAGCGAATTCAAGGAATTCCACAAATTGCAGGAATTCAGGAAATTCAGAGAATTCAAGTAATTTAGAGTATGCAAGGAATTCAGAGAATTCAAGGAATTCAGAGAATTTAAGGAATTCCTCGAATTCTCTGAATTCAGAGAATTCAAGGAATTCAGAGAATTCAGAGAATTCAAGGAATTCAGAGAATTCAAGGAATTCAGAGAATTCGAGGAATTCAGAGAATTCAAGGAATTCAGAGAATTCAAGGAATTCAGAGAATTCAAGGAATTCAGAGAATTCAAGGAATTCAGAGAATTCAAGGAATTCAGAGAATTCAAGGAGTTCAGAGAATTCAAGGAATTCAGAGAGTTGAAGGAATTCAAAGAATTCAACGAAGTTAGAGATTGCAAGGCATTCAGAAAATTTAAGGAATTCCACGAATTCATAGAATTCAGGGAATTCAGAGATTCAAGGGATTGAGAGAATTCAAAGAATTGAGAGAATTCAAGGAATTTAGAGAATTTAAGGAATTCAAGGAATTCATAGATTTTAAGAAATTTTGAGAATTAAGGGTTCCGAGAATGCCAGCCATTTCAAGAATTCTATGAATACAAAGAATTCAAAATCTTGAGAATTCACAGAATGGTTTTAATTCCGGGAATTCTCATAATAATTTGAATTAGCTGAATTCCTTGAATTTGCTAAATTCCGTGAATTTGCTGAGTTCCTTTAATTCACTGACTGCCTTGAATTTGCTGAATGCCTTGAATTCTCTGAATCCCTTCAATTCTCTGAATTCCTTAAATTCTATGAATTGCTTGTATTTTCTTAGTCCCTTGAATTCTCTGGATTCCCTGAATTCTCTAAACTAATTGAATTCTCTGAGTTCCCTAAATTCCTTCAATTTGTGGAATTCCTTGAATTCGCTGAATGCTTTGGATTTTCATGTATCTATTCATTTCACCAGGACATAAACGTGCACAGTTGGGCAAGTGGCATCTGTGCACGTGCACAGTTAGGAAAGGGACATCTGTGCACGTGCGCAGTTGGGAAAGTGACATATGTGCACGTTCACAGTTGGGCAAGTGAAATCTGTGCCCGTGAACAGTTGGGAAGGTGACATCTGTGCACCTGCACAGTTAGAAATGTGACATATGTGCACGTCAAAGTCCACAGGAGCCCATCTGTGCACGTTGAAATTTCGACGTGCGCAGTTGTCCAAGTACCATCTGTGCACGTGCACAGTTTTCCAAGTGACAACTGTGCACGTCTAAATTTAAACGTGCACAGTTGTCTCTTGGTCAACTGTGCACGTGCACAGATGGCACGTTCTCAGTTGGAACGTACACAGTTGTCCGCCTGACCAACGACGTGCACAGTTGTCCGTCTGGCCATCGACGTGCACAGTTGAGCACGTGCAAAGTTGCTACGTGCAAAGTTGACCCGATCCCATTGAATTTTATGTCATTATCAAAAGTTTTGAAATGGTCTAAAACGCGAAAAAACAAAGTATTACACAATGACAAATTAGTCAAAGTGGACGCCAATAAAAAATTTCAAAAAAATTGTTTAAAAAAAGTTTGAAAAAAATTGTTTAAACAAATTTTTTGATACGAAATTTTTGAAGAAAAAAAATGGTTAGAAAAAATATTGTTTCAGCCCGGGGCTTCGAAACCGTAAAAATTATAATCGGTTTAAATTATTTATTTAAAAATCATTTAATTTATATTCCCGTTAACAGTTAATTTAATTTAAATCTGCATGATGTCGCATGATAATAAAAAAATCAATGAGAAAAAAGAGTTAAAAATTTGTTTTTTGTCCGACCCCCCTTGAAAACGCGCCATTGCTTGCACGTGAAGCAGGCGTAATGTGGCCGCTTCCAGCCCAATGAAGTTCGCACATGCTTACTCCGCCGCCGGGCTAACATGAAAATTTACACCCGCTACACATACTCTGCACCCCGCAAGTGAGAATATGGAAGAATTGATCTTTATCGTTGAAAAAATTGTATTGCTAGACCCGACAGTCTCCCTTCTGCAAGGTACGCTATTTCTCCCTTTCACCTATAATCTAAAATTGTCAAGTACACCACACATCCTCTATCTACTTCACATGCTTGTTTTCAATGAGGGGGAGAAGAAAGTATGGTGTGTATCAAGGGCGTAAAGCTATTTTGCCTCGTGTAACTGCCGCCCTCACTTCGCTCGCGCAGCAAATTCATAGTCGTCAAAATAGCCTTCTTGACGCCCTCAACAAACAATGTACTATTTTTTTCACTGCTTTGAGCTGTGGCTTATGAGGATGGTTTTTTCATTGACTTTCAATTCTGTAGGCCATAGCATTAGAAATTTTACTTGTAATATAATGTTTAAAAATGTAATATATGTGTTCATTCTAAGCAGAACCATTAACATTTTTAGTCAAAATACTCGCAATCAATAATTATTTATTTTTTGAATACTTATTTTGTGTATTTCCACCTATGTAGTATAAACCTTCAAAAATCAAAGTCGGCCCCACATTTTTGTCCAAGGTTGGGCCGACATCATCTTAATAGATGGCCCATATATGGGACCAAATGTCGGGCCGACGTTGAGAAGTCAAAGGCGGTTGAAACGACAGTCCGACGGTTGGCCCGACCGTAGGCCGAGGTCAATTCGCACCTAGGTAGGGGAGACTGGGGTGGAATTAGACAGATGATTTTTTTCATCAATGTACTCGTTATCTATTGTTAAATTCTACAACGTAAATTGTTACTTAAATACTGTGAAGCTTTATATTTCAATTTTGTAAAGAATTAAATGTGGTGGAACAATTAATTACGAATAAAAAGTACCAAAATAAAAAGTAATGCTTTTCCACCGTCTCGCCCAGGGCCTGGGGCGGAACAGGACACGTAGTGGGATGAGACGGGATACTTCAATTATTTATTAGTTTTCAATAAAAAATGTAATTTGTTATTTTATTTTGTATAAGGTAATATTATTTATACTTTTTTCATATGTAAATCGTTATCAACATTCACATTTTTTTAAGTGACATAAGATTTACTTTATTTCATACGGATGAATGCTAATTAGTTTTGCAACAAGAATTTAATCTAAATATTTATTTGAATTAGAAATAAGTATGAAATATGATAGTAAAAATATACATAAAAATTATTTACACTTCCTTGAAGGTATATTTAGCTACGTTTGGTATTTATTTAGTATAGAATTTATTTATATTAGAAAAGTCTCCTAAAATTTTAACATATTGCGATACACTTCTCTATTTATATAAGAGATAATTCATGTTTAACAGAGTTTTATGAACTTTAGAAGCATTTGAAATGACACTTCCCTACACGAAGATATTAAAATGCTGAAAATATTATTATTTTCAATAAAATTTTGCATAAGACAAATTAAAAAAATTCTACTCTCTGTATTTCCATAAAAATTAAGGCATCATAAATGTGTAAACTAAAAATAAAATTCGAGATATAGCATTATCGACTGCCCATGAAATAGCCTGATAGGTATAAAATACATTCAATCGTACAAAGTTACACTTATATTTTATACTATATAGGACTTGATCTTTGAATTTTCAATCTCTCAGCATTTCGCGCTTCTTTAGAATCTGTTTAGATATTAAATATTTATGAATTTAAATAAGGTACGTTGTTTACGTCCGCTGGCTCTGATATAAGGTTATGACAGCCAGAGAAATAGTACCTCGTCTTGCCCCAGTACGTATCCCGTTCCACCTCAAATTGTACTTTTTATGTATATCTAAATATTAAAAATTTCGATGGGTCCTAAAAGAAACTACGCAACTCGCGGCGGCTGATCGAAAATACGTATCCAGCGCAATCTATACTAAGCATATCGAAATTTATATATACTTATTATAGAGTGCCCCAAATACGTATTTTCTATATGTCGCCGCGAGTTGCGTAGTTTCTTGAAGGACTCATCAATTGGTCTTCAAGAAATGCATTATTCTCTTTTTTTATAATAAA
>CAKNWT010196110.1:0-11190 GCA_932066315.1 Andricus coriarius
ATTCATGGCCACGTCTCACAACCGTGAGATGGGTGGTCACAGGGGACACGATATTTATATATATATATTTCTAAATTGAATAATGAAACATTGTAGGTTTATCGCGTCTAACATTGAATAATTCAATTGACAATTTAAAAAACTGTAATTAAATAATTTTCGATTTTAAAATATAAAAATTAAACATTTTCTGAGTAAAGCAGTCAACTAAAAATATATTCAAATTGAAAATTAAATTAAAATCTCTCTAACGCAGTGTCTGTTCGTCCCGCTTTTCCGACGAATAGCCCTGGCGTGAAGGAAATATCAGCCTTTCCTTTTCCAGCTCGGCGAATCAAGTTTGTAAGATTTTCGATATTAGTTCTAAAAAGCTGAACGACCAGCTACGGCCTTCAGTGAAACAATTTGAGATTACGTGATAGCATTTAAATCTTCCAAATTTTAATTTATACAATTATTTTTAAATTATTACAATATGACATACTTTTAATTTGATATTTCGTATTTATAAGTACTCTCTATTCAGATTTATTAATTTCGAATGGTAAGATCGTGTAAAATAAAAAAAATGGTTTCCGTGAATTTCGTGAGTGTTCTTTAACGAAGTTTGAGAGAATCTCATTCAACATACAACTTTGTTAAATGTCACAGTTATATTAGTAAATAGTTAATAAATTCTAAATATACAAAATAAACCCACTATCCTAACACTAATAAGATCATTTTACTTATAATCGTTTGCATTTTTGTAGCCCCAGATAAATGAAGTCTCGAGATCTCAAGGATCGAAGCGTCGCAACCGTAGCTACTCCGAATCAGCAGGCGCAAACGAAGCGTCACCAACGCGTCGTGTGCGATGTCTCTCCGGAGGATCAAGCACAGTTACCCTTCCTACTACTTCCCCATCCTCAGGACCATCGCAGCCCAAGCTGCGCCTCGAGTCCGTGAATCTCGCCCAATACCGTGACCGCACCGGGTCCTTCGGCTCCGGTAGACTCGCTCATTCCAAGCGTCGTAGTGATTCCTCCAGTCAGCGCGACCTCGCCAAACAACAGCAACCGCCGCAACCTCGCAGCAGACACAACTCTGGTTCCTTCAAGCCCCAGGAAGCCGTCAAATCCTCGCGGATTCCGGGCACTAAACCCGCCGAAAAACCCAAAACCGAGGCCGTACAAAAGTGACTGGCTTCCCATTTCTGGTAAGTCCAGCTTCAGAAGAAAGATATCATTTCCTCAGAAGCTGGAGAATCTTCCCAATGGCGAATGAATAATTTTATTCAAAGCATTGCTTCAAGGGAATGCCAAGCAGTTGCCCTATAATAACAGGGACTTTCGCAAGGCCTATAGAGACACTCGAAATTTCAATCCGATGCGCAAAATGGTCGACAGACGGATTATTAAAAAGTAGAGGCAGAATTGCTAAATTATTTTTCTAGATAAGAATTAAAGAGAGATGGATAAAGGGTGACGATGGGGATAAATTTATTAGACCTAGTGTACGGGATTTTCACGTTTCTTTTTCACTATTTGATGGAAAGATACAAAGAACACTGACGCACCTTTGATAAGATAGATTACAATTTTTTTACTACGCGCTAGACGCTGTAGTTTTCATTACTACTACGACTAATGTAATTATCGTAAGTATTAGACATCAAAACAGTTCCTTGTTGGAAATTCAAACGGGAATGATCGTCGAGTTCCATTTTGCTTTTCGGATCTACGATCGCCGAATTCTTTTCGATTTTAGAATTTTAAGGTTCCTCAGGGGACTTTTTTGTTGACAGTTCGGCACGTCAATTCTGTGCGATAATCCGTTTGTAATTAACATTTACGAGGAAATTTGATCAATTTCGTTCGTTTTTCTAGCTTTGATTAGAAAATTTTGATTTCGATAGAATTTTACGTTTTGATTTTTAATCATTGTTTTTTTCGCAAGTTCTCTCATAAACTGGGATAGTATTTAAAAATTGTAAAACAATCTTAAACTTTAAATTTTATTTGTAAAATACGACAATGTTTAAAAAATTTGTAATGCAAATTTTTTAAATCAGTTTTTAACGTATTTTGTGAATTTCGCTTAAAATTGTTAAATATGTCACAAATATCCGAATTAATATATAAAAATAATGACATTCTCCATGTAATTCAACATCACAGCTAGAAGTTACCTTGTAAACTTGACTTTTCTGATCAAAGTTGGACAAGAACTGGACATTGTTTTCTATTTTCCGCTTTCGATCTCGCATCACTGCCACATTCTGCTTTTGCCTCCGAATTTGTACCGTTTTCAGATATGAAAAACCCGCTGAATTCCATTTATTACACGATATATAGAGAGAATGTAGCACAAATAGCCTGACATAATCTTACCGACGAGAAGGAAGTTCCCAGAAAAGTATCGCCATTTTAAAAAATGTTGAAAAATGAAAAAAAAAAAAAAAAAAAAAATCTCGAGCTTTTTTCGCCAGCCCTAAATTATGTCCGAGTCGCGCCGAATGTTTCCTTCTTTTCTCATTTAATATGTTTTCTGGGATCCTTGTCGCGGAAGAGTTTTTGGCGCCTGTAAAAAAAGTGGATAACTTGCTCACAACTTCAGTCCTGTACATAACGATTTAAAAGTAACGATAGATGATTAAGAATTGTTATTAGGTTTATCGTAGTTTTTAAAGCGAGTGACTACCTACTTTATAATACCGGTAAAATACATTTACGATTATTTGTGACTGCTGCTGATGATGCTGATCACATTTAATAAGGCCCTTAGGCATAGTTTGAATAAGATTTTCTGAAAATTTAGTGTAGAAAGAGAGAATGAGAAAGAAAGAAAAAAGAAAGGGTGATAGAAGGAACGAGAGTTCGCTCATGGCATACGAAAATCTTATTTTATCACACAGAAAACTTTCCAAAGAACCCTTAAAAGTTCCTCCCGTTATCGAAAATTTTGTTGCCCCAATTTTTCGACATTTTTTGACTGCATGTGGAGCTCTTTTTACTCGCGGATACGAGGCGTTATTTTTTCTTTTAGCACGGGACGAATTTTGTTTTCGAAGTGCGCCAAATTGAGTGAACATGCCAGCTTGTAAATTATATACATACCTAATATTGTTACTTATTATTATTCTTTTTATTATTATTATTATTATTATACGGATATTCTGCTATTATAGCGATCCCTAATTGAACTAAGGCTTTACGCTCCTATATATATATGAATAAATATAACGGGTGGGGTTAATGGTTGGCGACAACCGAAAAATGTATAAAAAAAATGTTGCATATATTATATATATTATATATAAAATATACAGACACGCGTACACACACATACACACACACACACACACACACACACACGAAGCTTGCAGCTTGCATCCGGTACTATTATATTGAAAGTCCAGGCAGTTTCAGGTTTGGAAAAACATATAAATATTTGACAAAATCTGTAAGAAAAATAACAGTACACACGCCATTTTTGCAGCACTTTATAGAATCATTAATAATTCTGTTTTCTGTAAGAAAGGCCGAGTTCACTTTTTATGATCCTTCCCATGAATGTTGTTTTTCACTCTCTTTTTTTATTTAAAAAAGTTTGAGTGTGTTTCTTAAAAAATTAAAGTTAAAGAAATGAATAAGTAGCTGCTCGAATTTTTAGAAGATTTTCCGAAAGGGTTTGAAACCGTTTATGGTTTTAAATATCTTTTTTGAGACAAATTTATTAGTGCCTTTGGTGAGGAGACAAATAGAAAATCACGTTTTTAATTTTGATAGCCAACTTGAATGTTTTATAGAATTTTATACAATTTTTTAATTTATTCTTGAATTTAATTGATTTTAACAATTTTGGAAATTTTGTATAATTCAGTTTTGATTTTTTCCAAGAATTTTAAAAATTCGGGAAGTCTTCGAGTTTTGTGTTTCAAAATAAAGACTGTTTATTTCTAAAGGTTGTAAACAATTGCAAACCAAAATTGTACTGATATAGAGGCTCACGCAATTAAAGAAGAAATAGTCTCGATAAGCAATGGAGAAAAAACTATGCCGAATTAAAACAGTTCGGTTAATTTTCAATCGGTGGATTCAAAATTCAAATCATTTAGTTAACTAGTGAGTAAACTGATTCGATAAATTATTTAATTTGTGATTAAATTACGATTCGGTACAAGTTTTTCTCCGACTGCGTATTTTTTTACAGATAGACAATCCGCATCTTAATATCAATCCCAAGAAATGCATAATATCGGATAATATTATTAATTATATAATAATGATTATGTGTATCGCGAATATATAGATTATTCTAGTTCGTTAATCACGGTGACGTCATCCATGTAAATAGAATTAAAAAGTAAATCAACATTTACAACTAAGCACTAATAAGTTCGAGTTATTAGAAAATCCGAAAAAGATTTCAATTCGTACAGTGATTTCATAATGTGATGATAACGATGGTGTACGTGATGTTTGAGTCTTGTGTATGCCTGGAAGATGTAACGTTTGTGGATATAAAATAATAAAAACCAAAAAAAACTGCAAAGTTTCATTCTATTTTTTGTTCAATTCTCTAGGATTAGAAAGGATTTTTGCTACAATCGTGTAATTAATATTTCCAGTTCTTAGTCTTACAATTTACAAAAATAGAACCATTAAACCAATTTATCGCATCAAGTTCAATTACTCTTTAAAAGTATCTATTAATTTGAGTTGCTTTATTTCTCTCAAATTATTTTTAATTACACTCAACTCCCGATTTTGGGCAGCCTCGGTTCTGGGCAACCCAGAATCGGTTGCGTTTTTTCATGTCAACACTCAGGACCGCATATGTAGTATCTGACCTTGGTACAGTATATGCCCCGAGAGGCGCGGTAAACAACTTCTGATACGGCACTGACGGGGAGACAGAAGCAAATAAGGTTAAAGCCGACCGAAAATCTGTCTGCCCAGAATCGGGAGTTGAGTGTCTTTGAATTCAATGCAACTGCAGGTCCTAGATCGTGCTACTTTTTCGACTTTCGGAAGAAAAATGCAACTAATCGATTTTTTCCGTTTTTCTCACTAGTTCGCTATTTAGTTCCAATTGTAATCACATTAAAATTTACAAAATTGAAGTTCAAACCGTGCAGAAATGGTACCACTTTAATTGATAATATTAAAAATTGAAAGATTTCTCAAGTAAAAATATTCATTAGGTACAAGTTTCTTTTATAAGTGTATGAACCAATATTTTAGCACTGTTTCTATTTTAAAAAGCAATCAATAAAAAAAGCTTTTCATTTGAATGTTCAGACCTTCAAGCACGTTCAAAATTTAATAATATGAAATTGAAAACGTTTGCAATCATACAATTTTGAATTAAAAGCGTTAAAATTTCAATATAATACGAGCAGCATGTTCAATTAAAAGCTCCGAAGCGTTCCAACATGAATACTTAATTAATTTTTATTAATAATCATATATTGAGTTAAAAATATTTACAATTAAAGAAATTTCAAATAAAAATAGGTTTGAGTTTAGAATGGTACGAAGTTTAAATTAAACGCTAGAAAAGAACCTTTTTCGTATTTGAAAGCCATTCAGTTTACAAAAAATTACTTTAAAAGTTTATCAAAATTTAAGAAACTTTAAATTAACAAAGTTTCAAAATTAAGGCAAGGGAGCTTCCATATAGGATGTCACAGTTTTTTGGCGAATTTTCGGGGGGCGCGGGCGGGGGGTGGTGCGGTGTGGGGGGGGGAGGGGGGTGGTGTGGCGGTGGCTGGGAGGGGGCCGAACACCACCCAAAAAACTGTGACATCCTTTATGGAAGCTTCCCAAGTTATAGAAGACGTTCAGGTTTGCGCAGCAGCTGCTTTTTTACATTATCTTCAAAATTTTCATGCGACTTTATTTTGAAGCCTTCAAGTTGATCCGAGCCCAGAAACTAATGTTATAATTCTTTTGAATTTACCGTTTATTGATATCTTAAAAATCTGGAAATATCCTTGAACTTTAATTATTTTTTTATTATATGCTTATGAAATATTTTTTTGATTGAAATAGGAAGAGTAATTCAAATCTCTCTCTAGCGATCACCCGACGTGGAGAGTCTCACAAAATTGTTATGTGTGTTTCCCCACTTGGGCCCATTAGTATCAAAGGTCTTTGTTTCAGGCCTCATTCACTCTACTCACATTCTTTTTATAAACTATTTGTCGCCACACTTTTCGGTCCTGGCATACTACTCTAGCTTCCTTCACGTCCATGTATTTTCTCATGCAAGCTCTTGTGTTTTTATGGCTTCTTATGTCTCTTCGGATTAATGTATCATTCACAGATTCTATCCATTCTTTCGGCGGTCTATCTCTGGGCATTCTGCCATTTACTTTACCTTTATACACCTGTTTGGTCAGTCGTTCATCTTTTATTCTTTCAACATGTCCGAACCACCTTAACTGAATTCTTTCCCATATATCAACTAGTGTCTCCCCTATACCACATTCTTTGAGGATTATATACGGTCATTTTAGTTTCTTTTGATTTGTTTTTATTTCTGAGAATGGACCCTGCTGTACCAATAGCCTTCTTACCCCCATTAATGCGCCTATCTAACTCCCCATCTATTTTTGCGTCGCTTGTGAATAGGCTACCCAGATATAGGTATTTGTCAACTTGCTCTAATCTCTCATCATTCAGGACAATGTTGGACATTGTTTTCTCACTTTTTCCTTCTAACGCCATTACCTTTGTTTCATTTACGTTAATTTTGAGGCCCATGTTCTTCATGCTTGTATTAAGTTTCTTCAACATTCTTTGCAAGTCTTCGATTGACTCTGCCATAACAATCTTGTCATCTGCGAAAGCCAGACCACGCACCTTCACTGTTTCGAGATCTACGCCTTCTTTGTCGAAGAGGGCCATTCTTAGACACTTGTCCATAAATATGATAAATAGCCATGAGGACATAACGCATGTTTGTCTAACATCCTGCATAATATCGAACCAGTCACTTAGAAGCCTCGGTGGCTCAGACGATAGCGCGTCAGACTTCCATGCAGGAGGTCTGGGGTTCGATCCCTGAGCCGGGTACCAATGGAAGTTTTTCTATGTACTTCTACCGAGGTTTCGGTGGTTCGGAACCCACCTTAAACTGTAGGTCCCCTTAGAAAAAGCTGATACCTTCCCAAGGATACATGGGCTCTGACGAGGGCCTAACCTTGGGGGTTGAAAGCCGATTTTGAGAAGACTCGAAAATGAGTCAGCGATCTCTTTGCGCTTGAGGCTCGTACGGGGGACTCTTGCACTCGAGGCTCCTACGGGGGAGACTCCTGTGCTTGAGGCACCTACGGGGGCCCTCTTGCTCGGCGGTCGCTGGCCAATTTCGAGTAATGAACACACACACACACACACTTACATAACACACCAGGACAGTGCTTCGAATCTGTGCATCTAACTGATGACCTCAGAGGGATCGCTCCGTCCACCCTAGCCTGCTAGGGAGGCTGCCGAATGGCAGAGTGGGTGGGGGCCACGTGGCCACAAACAAGTAGGACGCCATTTACTGTGCGATAAGTATGCCTGGCACCTGAGAGATATAATTTCAGAACGTTGGTAACAACGAAACCTACCGAGATTCAAAAACACTCGGCAAAGATTCGCCGGATTCGGAGTACTGCCTTGAGAATAAACACGGGTGTGGCACAATAGGCTTCATAGCTTGAGCGCCAGGGGGACACTGCACGGGGCCCCCCAAAACATTACAACTAACTAACTAACTAACCCTTACACTCGCTTTACTGCCTGCATATATTGTTTGTATTGCTTGTAGCAGCCATTCATGTACTCCGTACTCTTTGAGGACTTCCCAAAGTTTATTTCTATTTACCTTGTCAAATGCTTTTTCTAGGTCAACAAATGCACAGAAAACTTTCTTTCCTACTCTTAAGGGCATGTGATACTTCAATCGGGTCCAGTTCCCCCGGGTTTTTGTCCACAAAACTTAAAATTGTTAAAAAACTGAATTCGAAAATGTTGTAAAATAGAATAACGGACGTCCCCGAACTCTTTTTTCAAGGGATAATAGCAAAAAAATATATTCTGCTAAATAAAATTTTTTTGTATATGCACTATTTGGAGGTTATGATCGGTTGTCAAGTCTCTGTCATTCCGATAATGTCGGTATCTGTTGTACCGAGTGGCATGGAAGTAAAGCTTCGGGGAGAATTGTAACACACATAACCTCAAAATACACACATATTAATCAAATTTAGCAAAATGAAAATTTTTTAATTATTCCACAACAGAAGAGTTCGGGGACTCCGTTAGCATGTTCGCTATCATTCCCCAAAATTTTAAGGCAAAATCTTTATTATTGTAGGAAAAAAGCCGGGGGAACCTAACTAAAAATCTAAAAAAATCGACAATTTTTTAAGTATCACATGCCCTTAAGCTTTTTTTCTGTGATCTGTCTTAAACTAAATATCTGATCTGTGCATGATCTTCCTGGTAATTTCCATTACGCTACGAATAAGTATTTTTGAGTATATTTTACTCACGGTACTTAATAAGCTGATACCTCTGTAATTATTGCAGTTATTTGTATCTCCTTTTCTTTTGTATATTGTACGATAATCGCTTTTTTCCAATCGTCTGGGAATTGTCCCGTCTCGATACATAAATTTATCAATTCGCACAACCTGTGAGGTATGTACTCGCTACCGTTCTAATTCATTATGTTCTATGTCGCAGTTCTGTTGCCCTATATCTTCACCTCCTAATAATTCTTTGAAAGAGTCTTTTAAAGCGTCTACTATCCCGTCTGTATCATATAGCATTTTCACCTTTGCTGTTTCATGCTCACAAACTCTGTATTTTTACTTTCCTTCATCTCTTTAAATATTAGTTTCATGGTTCCTTGAAAGTCGTTTTTGTAATTTCTTCTCTTCTCGATACCTGCATGTTGAAAACACCTTTCTTGGAGTGATCGTCTAAAACGAGCACTCTTGCAGTGGTCATCTAAAAGAACCACTGTGTTTTTTGAGTTGGCCCCTCGTTTTAGCACGCACATTTACAGGGCAAACAGCAGAAAGGTTTAGTAATTATTACTCTCCGGTATAAAAGATTATTTTAAAATATTTTGAATTCACGGATTTCAAGGAATTTACGGAATTCAAGGAATTTACGAAATTCGAGGAATTCAAGGAATTTACGAAATTCGAGGAATTCAAGTAATTCACGGAATTCGAAGAATTCACAGCATTGAAGAAGTTCACGGAATTCAAAGAGTTCACGGAATTCAAGGAGTTCATGGAATTCACGGAATTCAAGCAATTCACGGATTTCAAGGAATTCACGGATTTCAATGAATTCACGTAATTCAAGGAATTCACGGAATTCATGAAATTCAAGGAATTCAAGGAATTCATTAAATTAAAAGAATTCACGGAATTCGGGGAATTCACGAAATTCAAGGAATTCACAGCATTCGAGGAATTCAAGGATTTCAAGAAACTCAAGGAATTCATGGAATTAACGGAATTCACAGAATTCACGGAATAAAAGGAATTCACGGAATTCAAAAAATTCAACAAATTCATGGAATTCACGGAATTCAAGGAATTCAAAGAATTCATGATATTCACGAAATTTAAGGAATTCGCGGAATGCAAGGAACTCGTGGAATTCACGTAATTCAAGGAATTCGCGGAATTCAAGCAATTCAAGGAATTCACGGAATTCAAGGAATTCATGAAATTCAAGGAATTCATTAAATTAAAAGAATTCACGGAATTCGGGGAATTCAAGGAATTCACAGCATTCGAGGAATTCAAGGATTTCAAGAAACTCAAGGAATTCATGGAATTAACGGAATTCAAGGAATTCACAGAATTCACGGAATTCGCGGATTCACAGAATTCACGGAATTCACAGAATTCACGGAATAAAAGGAATTCACGGAATTCAAAAAATTCTTGAAATTCATGGAATTCACGGAATTCAAGGAATTCAAGGAATTCAAAGAATTCATGATATTCACGAAATTTAAGAAATTCGCGGAATGCAAGGAACTCGCGGAATTCACGTAATTCAAGGAATTCGCTGAATTCAAGCAATTCACGGATTTCAAGGAATTCATGAAATTCACGGAATTAACGAAATTCAAGGATTTCGCGGAATTCATGGAATTCACGGAATTCGTGGAATTCAAGCAATTCACGGAATTCACGGATTTCAAGGAATTCACGGAATTCATTAAATTCGCGGAATTCATGAAATTCACGGAATTCATGAAATTCACGGAATTCATGAAATTCACGGAATTTATTATATTCACGGAATTCATTAAATTCACGGAATTCAAGAAATTCCCGGAATAAAAGGAATTCAAGAAATTCGCGGAATTCAAGAAATTCCAGGACTTGAAGAAATTCACGGAATTCGGGTATTTTACGGAATTTAAGGAATTCACGGAATTGAATTTCTTGAATTCCGTGAATTGCTTGAATTTCGTGAATTCCTTGAATTTCGTGGATTTCTTGAATTCCGTGAATTCCTTGGATTCCATGAATTCCTTGAATTCCATGAATTCCTTGAATTCCTGGGATTCCGTGAATGTCTTAAATTCCGATAATTCCTTTTATTCCGTGAAATCCTAGAATTCCGTTAATTTCATGAATTCCATGAATTTAATGAATTCCGTGAATTCCTTGAATTACGTGAATTTCTTTAAATCCTTGGATTCCGTGAATTCCTTTTATTCTGTGAAATCCTAGAATTCCGTAAATTTCACGAATTCCGTGAATTTCATGAATTCCTTGAATTACGTGAATACCTTGGAATCCGTGAATTCCTTGAATTCCTTGAAATCCGTAAATTCCGCGAATTCTTGAATTCCTTGATTTCCGAGAATTTCTTGAATTCTGTGAATTCCTCGAATTTCGTGAGTAGATAGCGCACACTATGGGAAATTTGGGGTGGGGGGTCCGCCATTGTTGGTATTATGGGAAATTTGGAGTGGGGGTCAACCATGGATGACACTATGGGAAATTTCTGTCAACCCCTGTCAAACCCTGGGAAAGGGCTTTTGCGTGTGCAAGAAGAATTCCAGGACTGATTTTAGCACGCCTTATAAGAAGAGATGCTTCTTCAATATGGACATAAGCCTGATTAGTAGGATCCATAAGGCAAAAAGCATCCTTGGAACGCACCAGTCGAA
>CAKNWT010196115.1:0-11033 GCA_932066315.1 Andricus coriarius
AGATTTGTTTTCATTATTGCAGGCTTATTTATACTTTTCCTAATCTGCTTTTTCAGAAAATGTGATCTTCCACCATCGAGGACAATAGTAATTCCAGAAGCAAGGCATCTTCAAGTCGTTGAGACGCGGGCCTGCTTCGTTCAACCACATCTGTTTCGGCCATTTGGAATTACTATTGTCATAGAAAGGTTACTTTTTTTGCTGCCACTTGTCCCGCTGTGTTGGTCACGCGCCCAGACTGATTAAAGTCAGAAATATTCAAAATTATATCTCTTGAGTAAGAATGATTTTATCATCAATTTAATTATTGCACTGAAATCGCATGACAAAACTTCACGTTTGGAGCTATTAAACGGCTTCCTATCTTCATTCTTTCGCAAGATAAAGTTTTGGTAAATAAAGCACCGTATAGAGTAAACTATTGTATATTTCAGCATTTTGAAAAATGCATTGCATTCAGAAATCCCGTGCAGAAATTTTCCCATCTTTCCCTATTTTATTTTTGGTTCTGATGGGGCCCCGACAAGAATTTCTATTCTAGAACAAACATATGGGGGCCCTATCAGGCTCTAGTGGGCAATTTCTAGCTTCAATAAGTATATTCAATACATTTATTAATTAATTAGTGTTAAATTGAAATATATATTTCAAGTTGTATTATAAAATGCATTTAAAGAAATGGTGTAAAGATATGATCAATAATAACCTACCAAAGTCGTTTATCATTTCTTTCTACATTTATTTGTTAATTTCTTGTTAGATTTAAGAGCAGGAAACTGAAATGTATTGTTTTTAGAAGCATGATTAAAGAAGTTTTCAAAAGTTATTTTGTAACATAAAAGAACTTGATATGAGTTTTTTTAATTGCTTAAAAAAAATGTTGATATCGAAAATCCCGTCCCGTTTGTTTAAAAAATTTCGTATGTTCTAACAAAGGCCTTAGAAAATAATAAAAATTAATTTCTTTACTCTACAGTGTCTTTCATTGAATTTAGATGTTTCTGAAAATTAACCTTCTGATGTCTTTTGAATGTTCAAATTTAATGAAATAATTTTTAATTTTTCAATAAATGTAGGATTTAAAAACTTTATGCTTCATAATTTTGTTGTAGAAAGATACTAGGTCAGTTAAAAAATTTGAAATTTCCTTATCCACAAAACTTCAAGTATTTCAAATTTTTTTTGCATTTAAAAGTAAGCCATATTGTTCATAAAAATTGTACACAAGGAGATCTTAGCTTCTACCTATAAATATATGATCTTTGATTAAGATACCTACCTCCAACCTGGAAATTTAACTCTAATTAATACTGGCTTCAATTTGTTTAAATTGTTAATTTCATTTGTTTCGCAAAAAACAGATATGGTGTTTTATATAAACAGAAATTTGGAAAAAGTTGATCAGTTATTGAGATTTCCTTACATACTAAATAACAATAATTAAAGCTTAGGACTAATAACAACTTAAATCTAGGGTAGATGTTGAGACACTCCTGACAGTATTTGATAAGGCATGTTATGGATAAGCCTGAAGGACATTTCAGCTTCGTTAGCATATACAATAAATTCGTCGTTGAGATCCTGCGTTTTCTGAGTCTGTTTGGTATAGAAGTCTTTGGTTAAGTGATATATATGATTTCTTAACATTTTTAAATTATATTTTACATGCGTAAATCTTTAATCCTATATCTTAGCTTAGCGTTGGTGATCATTCGCAAACATTTGTTTTGGATTCGCTGTAGCGCTTCAAGGTAAGAACTGTATGTTCCAGACCAAATTGGTGACGCATATGTAATTATTGTCGGCCTAATAATGCTTTTCTGTACAATTGTGTTGTTCATGTGAAGATCTGGAATGAGTTATTTTCTGCGGCTAAAAATTCATGAAAAATATATACTCTAATTCTCTTGAAATGCACTGAATTTCACTCAAGAAGAAAATTTTCATATTTGTTAAGCAATTGAAGTTGAATTCTAATATTGAAGTCGAAATAGTGAGTTTGAAATAGTGTAACTTGTGTAAGAAAATGTAATTTTGTATGGATTATTGTGGTTGAAAAGGGGAAAAATGTTTATTTTAAGGGGACTATTTTTTATATATGTATAATACATTTTTTACATAATTTGCCACTTAAATTTTCATTTTACTTTCATTAAATTCAGAAAAGACACTTAAAATTACTTTTTAAACTATTAAGGGGGTGAGTTTTTGCAAAGTTGGGAGTAAATTAAATTAAATTTTTTTTTCAGGCTTCGTACTGCTCACATGGTAGTTTTACGTCATCGTTGTGAAGCTTTTACTATTCTTTTTTAAAATTCAAGGACTTACTGAATTTTTAACACTTTGGGGTACTTTAAAGGTCGTGCCCTACCTCTAAACATTTTTTTAAAAATCTCAAAACATTCTGAAATTTTTTTTTCACCAAATGACACGAAATGAGGGGGTGAGACTCGTTAAGCTAGCAGGACCACACATAGAAAAGAACAACTTATACAGTATTTATTTGCCAAATTTAATGCTCTGCAATTTTAAGAAAAAAAACCTGTGGTACCGTCACGGACCCAGCTTTCGGTCACTTAAGACAAGGTGCCGCGGAAGTCCTCGTAAATAAGTGAAAAATAAAGCTAAAGTATAAAAAAAAATCTTGTGAGTCAAAGAATAGGCCTTTATGAACAATTTGAGACCTGCAAAACTTCACAATTAGCATACCTGATTTAATTACAAAATATAGAAGACGATAATCCCGAAGGAGTAGTTTTCGATCACTTGAACCTGCGAGGATCCAATTTTCGGTCATGCGAGGACCCAATTGTCGGTCATGCGAGGACACAATTTTCGGCCAACCTCTTTTGTGCGAATGGAGTAGGAATGATTTGAATGTGTGATTCAAAAATTGTAAATTAGAAATAAATTGATATACCTATGCATAATTATTTATTTATGGACAATTGAATAGTTACGAAAATCGGTTGATCATTTATTCAGACAATAAGTTAGTCATAAGGTAGGTCATTATTTTATTCTGAAATGAAAAGTGAAAACTGTTCATCGCAAATATAGTCTCACTTGAACCAGATAGGTAGTTAGTAGTAGTTAAGTCAATTTAAGTTTGATTGAGTTCCGAAAAAGATGAGTTGTATGTTTTGATTGTGCACACTAATCTGAAAACCATGCATTCAAACTCATACATCTTTGAAAAAAATGAATTTAAATTGACTCCGGCATTATTATAATGCAATACTACTAGTGATATGCTAAGAATCAACATATCTTTTTAAAGGGTCCATCGATATTAGTAGTCTGAAAGAATATTTTTTGCTGACCGAAAATTGTAAACTCATATAGAAACAGTACCCAATCAGCGGTCACCCATTTTTTACAACAAAAAGGTTGAAATGTGCCTTGAAACTATTTTTATATTCTTAACTAACAATATAATCGTCCATAAATACAAACATTTACTTACACAAGCAGCAAATGTAGTTGAAATCATGCGGAATCCGCAGCGGGTTTCGTTACGTCTAAACGTGGCAACGCTGCGACTCTCGACAGACTTGCCTAGCTTCAGAATTTCTTTCACGCGCGCACGCTTCTCCCGGGAATTCAAACTTTATTTGGGAGAAACTATGATAGTTAATTGATAGTTCAAAATTCTTTTCATCGCTTGGAAGCTTATAATGAATTGCTAATAAACGTTTTTAGCCAGATTTGACCGAAAATTGGGCCCGTGACGGTAATAACAGGTAAGCTAGCAGGACCACAGATTTTTTCTAAAAATTGCGGAGCATTAAATTTGGCAATAGGGCATTAAGCGGGCTTTAAATTGTTGTGCAAAGAAATATTGTCCAAGTTTTTTTTCTGTATGTAGCCCTGCCAGCTTAACGGAGCAACAGAGTTGCTTATTTTCATAAATTTTCCCTAAGTTTCCCGTCAAAAAAATACTGGTAGATCTTGGGCCAGGCTCCACCTGGGGATTGTTTCGAATTAATGCTTAGAGGTGGCGTTAAGCTGCCAAAGTTTGGTATTTTTAAATCTGAAGGCTAGCACTTGTCAAGTTTTTTTCTGGTCACTAATCTGAAACTCGCCCTTTCAATAACTTTAGGGTCTAAAATCGTATACCGACTTATGGTTATACTTGTACCTGCGATTGGCCACTAGCAGCCGTTTCCGAAACCATTTCTGTTCTCGTAGTAGTAAAACTTGACAAAATTTCAAATACAAAAATATTAGATATATAAAATGGCAATAACCAACAGTACAGCTTCAAATATTTGATTTCCGATGTCATTCGCTATTAACCCACAGGAACTAAGAACACTTTGCTCCACGGCTAAATATGAATTAAAAATTCTATTTAAAAAACCACCTGGGAAGATTGAAGTCCACAAGGTACGCAAATATTTTTAAATTCTGAGGGGAAACATGGCAAAATTGTTCCTCGTAAAAATTATTTGGTGGCCCTGAAAAGGGCCGATTGAACATAGGTATCAGACAATTTTAAGCACGTTCTCCACGAATACGACGAGCCAATTGGATATCTTTGGGCATGATGGTGACGCGCTTGGCGTGGATAGCGCACAAGTTTGTATCTTCAAAGAGACCGACCAAGTAGGCTTCGCTGGCTTCTTGCAGAGCCATAACAGCTGAGCTCTGGAAACGCAAGTCAGTCTTGAAATCCTGGGCGATTTCTCGAACAAGACGTTGGAAAGGCAATTTGCGGATCAAAAGCTCAGTGCTCTTCTGGTATCGTCGAATTTCACGAAGAGCGACAGTTCCCGGCCTGTACCTGTGGGGTTTCTTCACTCCGCCAGTGGCAGGTGCACTTTTGCGAGCGGCTTTGGTGGCCAGCTGCTTCCTCGGTGCCTTTCCACCGGTGGATTTACGAGCGGTTTGCTTGGTACGAGCCATTTTTTTAACGATGGTGCTTTCGAAACAAGTTCTCAAACAATGACAAAAAAATTCAATGAGCGCTGTTATATAGCCACGTCACTTCTAAGCTGATAGGTCGCTTAGGTCTGAGAAGGGAGGAGTATCTGCTTATTGGTTGAGATGCACCAAGAGGGGAAATGCATAAGCTTCTTTGTCAGTGACAAGAAAGAGGGGATAAAGCTAACCGGTCGTTCAGTGGGGGGACTCGGTTCTAGTGGCTATATAACCGACCCCACAGAAATTTTTTAGCATTCCGAGTTCTGCTTCTCGTTTTGAGTACGTCGTAAGTTCTTCAATTCTCGAAAAATGACTGGCCGTGGTAAAGGAGGAAAGGGTTTGGGAAAGGGAGGAGCAAAACGGCATCGTAAAGTTTTGCGTGACAACATCCAGGGAATCACGAAGCCCGCTATCCGTCGTCTGGCTCGTCGTGGTGGAGTCAAGCGTATCTCTGGCTTGATCTACGAGGAAACCAGAGGTGTTCTGAAGGTGTTTCTTGAAAATGTCATCCGTGATGCAGTTACCTATACTGAGCACGCCAAGAGGAAGACTGTCACCGCTATGGATGTTGTCTATGCTTTGAAACGTCAAGGACGTACTCTATACGGTTTCGGAGGTTAAGTCCAAAGCTACTGGTGTTGAAAACATACAATCGGCCCTTTTCAGGGCCACCAAATATTTTTAACGCGGGCGTAATTTCTTCTGTTTCAGTATGATGCATTCTGTTTATTATTTATTTTTTAACAATGTTGTTTCTAGGTAAATAGTCTGCTGCCCATTTAGTAATTTTTAACTGATTTCGAATGTACGTTAAGACCTAGGTCGAATCAAGCGGTGAATGTGTAGTATCTTAGATGACAGTGCCAAGATATTATAAACGATAAAATAACTGTTGGAGCACTTACATAGGTTATGTAAGATTAAAGAGCAAAACAATCAAAATAGGTGGAGTCCACACTGCCGGCAATGTAGCTGTTTGCCGGCTCTTATTTCACGAAATAAAAGATTGCGTCCAAGTATTTTCTGTGTGAATGGCAACTTCGTTAAACATGGTGCCTTATCATTAAGATAAAAATGATATTTAGTGGCAAATTTCAGTATTTTTAAAAGATTAGTTCATTTTGCAATTTTTTGTTCTGTTGTCTTAATGTTAAAGGATGTTCAGAATGAACATCATGAATTAAATTAAATTTTCGCTGAAAATATGAATGTTACGTTTAGTTGACCGGTAAATTGAAATCGCCACCCTGAAAATGTCTGCTTGGGGAAGGAATACCAGTTATTGCGATGATTCCTGCATGTATTTAAGACAATTTTGAACTATTTCACTTGTAGATACGACAACTTTTGATGTTTAAATTAAAAAAGGGTTTAATCTATAACAGTTTTTGATTAGTTAAATCTCCCAGTCAATAGATTTCTGTCAATTATTGTTAATTTTTTTAACTTTTTAATCACATAGTCATTACCTCATAAAGCCTTCTGAACAATCTAATACTGTAAGGCAGGGCTCACCACTCTAAGCAGGTGCCGACTGCCACCCATTTTTTTGGTTATTTTTTTCTTCGATTTCCAGGAATTCTGGAAAGGGTTAACAGTCGGTACGGTCACGGTTCGTTGCGGCTCATTGTTCACACCGAAGGGTCTGATTTTTTTCTTCTTGTATTCACAATACATTTCATTTTTTCATTTCAAACTGTAATTTACCGTGAAGGATTAGGGGACCAGTCCAACGACAATATTTATGAGGGCCTGTTTGACCTAGTCTCGCGACTGCCAATGTCAGTATTTGCAGTCGCCGACTGCCTTTTGGTGAGCCCTGCTGTAAGGCATTGCAAACCAAATTATTCGAAATACTCCAAATGGTATATTTTAAATATTTAAAACTAGAAATTTTCGAGATTTTCAAATGAAACTTATTTATAAATTCAACATTGTTATACTGCAAGACAATCAAAGGATTTGGTAAGTTTTTCTACTAAAAATTATAAGAATTTAATGAGTTACCCGCCATTTATTTAATACGAGTTTCAAAATATTGGCGCCATCCTACGTTCTTTAATTTTAATGATTCCGATCGTATTCAATTGGGTATGCATTATTCTGAATTACAGGTTAAGTTGTCACTACAGTTTTTTGACATTGCGATAATCACTTACAAGCTTCACTGTAAAAAGAGATTTGTGTAAAATTACATAGTTTCGACAAATTACATACTGCATCATTGTAAATTTCACTCAACTTATTGTGTGATTTTACAAGTCTGCGAAATTACAACCTCTAGGGTAATTTACGAAATTTACTTTCAGAAGGGAAAATTCAGTCGCAGCGTGTAAAACTACCATGGTTCAGTAAAATCGTTGTTTATCGATGCGTTAGTCCTATAATTTTGGAGTATTTTGGTTATTAATACGAGGAAATTGTCAACTACCAACGCCTTCTGTGCTCGTAGCCATGCCACCATCTCCTGTACTTTTAAAAATCAGAAGGACATTACCCCTTCCTGCTTCAACTGTAAAGGAGCCCACCGAGCCACCTACAGAGGTTGCCCTAACTAAGGTTCCCATAAAACCAGAGTCCAATTCTCAACGCAAACTACAAAAACGTCCAAAAACACAAACCCAATCCATCTCAAGGTCTACTATCTCTCCCAAACCGCTTAATCAACCTACTGCAAGCCCCTCAAACCCACAAAACGCTTCCAACCTTGCTAATCCTCACCGTTCCTACGCCAGCTCTCTTTCTTTCGGCTCACAACCGAAAACTCAAAACCAAACTCATACCTTACCCTTGCCTGACCCGTTACAAAATCCGCAACTCCTTTTTCGTGAATTCCTCTCCGTCTTCGTAACTGCCTTCCAACTCTCAAACACCGGACACGCATAAAAACAAACTCATACTACTCACCTGGAACGCTAATAGTATTTCAGCCCCCAAAATACTTGAACTTACTCTGTTTCTTGAGGAAAATTCCATTGACGTTGCCTGCTTAACCGAGACCCACTTAAAACCGGAAAATAAACTCTACTTTCCAAATTTCCCTGTATACAGAAAAGACCGCATTTCATCAAAAGGTGGTGGTGTTGCAATTCTTGTTCGCAACTCCCTCCAACACAAACCAATTAGCACTGATTCATCCCTCTGCGAAGTAACAGGGGTCGAAATTCTTCTTGACTGTGGTCCGTTTCGCATTCTCTCTCTTTACTCTCCACCACATATCAACAATATCTCGAAAATACCGGAATTCTTCAACTCCGAAACCCCCACTATAATCGCTGGCGACCTAAACGCAAAAAACCAAGCCTGGGGTTGCCTTAAAAACAACACCAAAGGCAAAACTCCTACGAACTCTCATTCGACATAACTTACCATAGAAGCGCCCACTGTACCCACTCACTTCCCTAGTTCTTCAAAACAGCAACCTGACATTCTCGATGTCTTCCTGAATAAAAATATAGTTATCAACAAAGATGCCTGGACTCTTCCGAATCTGAGTTCCAACCACAACCCTGTACTCCTTGAGTTAACCGGTAACCCTGAGCTACCTCCGCCCACTGAATCTAAAGTTTAGTTTAAAAATTCTCTTTATTGATCTGAGATACATGAAATTATTACAGTCTGTCTTAAGTATATTGGTTCCTATCTGGAGCGACTTAACCCAATCTTATTTCTATTATGTCAGTTCTATTTCTGTTATTGAAAACTACTCAGGGAAAATTTCGAAAAAACCTGATATGATCTGTGTTAAAATTTTGCCTTATAATTAACAATTTACAATTAACAATAGCAGCTTAATAACTATGAGAAGACTAGGGAGCGAAGTTATGTATAATATTTACAGAATTACATGCTAATTTTAAGGTTACATAGTTTATGTTTTCATGGACAATTTATGCCTAAATTATTGCAGTAGATATTGCGGTAACTTATATTTGATCTTAAATGGTGGATCGATGTATTTTATCTTACAAATATCTAACAGTATTTCTAATTTGCTGAGATTTTCATAGAAGTTCCTGGAGAGCCTGAGTATTATCTCTTTAATGGTTGGTATTTCTAATTTTTTATGCAATTCTAAGTTACTAGTCCGTGGTTTTACATTCGCTATCATTCTGAGACATTTATTTTGCGCGATTTGGAGTTTATTGATATAGGTGTCGAAGGTGCCACCCCAAATAAGTGCTGCGTAGAGCATTACTGGTCTTATAATCATTTTGTATATTATTAGTTTATTCGCCTGGCTCATTTGGCTCTTCCTACATATGAGACTATACATACATGCTATTGCTTTGGAGACCCTCTTACGAGTCTCACTTATGTGCTTCGTATATTTGAGGGTAGAATCTAATATGACTCCTACATATTTAAGATGTATTTTTGGACGGATTTCCTTATTATACATATATAGTTTAGGTACATTAGTATCCTTAGGTTTATGTGAAAATATTATAAAATCAGTCTTGTCAATGTTTATTTAAAGTTTCCACTTGAAGAAATACTTCTCTAAATCATTTATTTATTTTTGCAAGTTTTTGATAATTTTCTTCTTGCGCCATGATGATGTAAAAAGTGTCGTATCATCGGCGAAAATAGCTAAATTGACTAGTGAATTTTTTGGTATATCATTTATATAGTATAGAAATAACACAGGGCATAGGACAGAACCCTGTGGTAATCCCGCAACCACTCTTTTCTCACTTGAGCTTTGATTATTTACTTCTACTATGAAGGACCTATCGCTGAGATAACTTGAAATTAGTTTCACTAGGTAATGACTGATATTATATTTACTAAGTTTGACAATAAGTCCTTCATGCCATACGGTGTCAAAGGCTTTTTCCATATCTAGCAGTACAGCGCCAGTACTGCGATTTATGTTAAATTGTTTTGCGACATGATCAGCGAGACGTGCTAGTTGCTGTACAGTGTTGTGCTTCGATCTGAACCCAAATTGCTCAGGGATAAGTTGCTTTTTAATGGTTTCATGTTGTTGTAGTCGGGCTAGAATAATGGACTCTAGGATTTTACTGAGGGTAGAAAGCAGGCTAATTGGCCTGTAGCTTTGGGCGAATTTCTTATCTTTACCTACTTTATGAATTGGTAGGACTTTTCCCGAGTCGAAATTTAGGCCCTACTTTGAAGCCGCAGCTCCTTATTAGAACCTACTTTGAAGCATTTAAACCTATAGCCCCTACTTTAAGGTTTTTACTCCTAGAGAATGAAACATTAGAGCCTACTTTGAATCCATTTGAAGCTACAGGCCCTACTTTGAAGATTTAGAAGCTACAGTTGGAATTGTAATACAATTTTTATAAAATCTATTACCCTTTCGACTTTCGTGTTTAGAATGCCCAAGAACTTGAATACAATTATTGTCTTCCATCCATAGTGTAGCGGAACCTATTTGTATTTTTATGATTGAGAGCTTAATTAAGACTCATGTAATAAGGTTCACTAAAAATAGCGTATTATTTTAGGTTTATCTAGATAAAATAAAAATTATTTTATTCAAGTTCTTTGGCATTTATTGGCAGTGCAACGTATACCTGATTATCAATTTTCATAAAAATACAGACTTTCATAAGGTTTTCAACAGGAATAGCTGCAACAGTGTTTATTTCGTGACATTTATGTAAAAATTGGATGCTGTTATAACGAGCATTATCGCCTTCAGGAATATACGGTAATTTTATGAATCTTAGTTTAGCTTTAGAATATAATAAGCTTATAAAATCGTTTTTGAGGACACATTCAGTAGGAGTCTCCAAAAACCCCGAATCTCGATCAAATGTTTTTTTAATTTTCTTTAAATAAAAAGCCAAAGTTTTTGCATTATCGATTTTGTTATTATATACTATTCGAAAGGAAAGTACTAAATATATATTTTTTCGGATGAAAAACACCCGAAAGATTCGAGTTACGCAAAAGTTTCGAGAATCCTAAAACTTCAGAAAACCCCTACTCGCATTTTTGGGCTTTTTGTACCGCTCTAATATTTGTAGTGCCTACAGAACACGTAAGTTGATAAAATTATAAATGGAAACAACTTTTATAATAACTATTAATTTTCAAATACTTTTACGTTTACATATTAGTTCGAAGTTACA
>CAKNWT010196124.1:0-17151 GCA_932066315.1 Andricus coriarius
TTTCCATATATTGACATTTTGTTATTATCATTTATTTATAACAATTAGATTCGATATTCTGTAAATTATTCATATTCTTTGGATACTTCGACATTTGTTTCGAAAATGGGATTAATTACGTCATCCATTTGAAGAAAGAAAATAATAATTAAAAAATGTATAATTTTCTCTCTTTGTTTATTTATACCATAAACAGAAAATGACCAAAATTACCAAATCTAATGCATGGACGCTCTTGTGCAACTATCGCTGATCACTTCTAAAAGAAAAGTCGACAATCGGGATTCTAGGCTGAAGGTGATATTGAATAGTAAATCCTCGATTCAGCCAGTTTGCTTGTGTTTTTTGGCCCAAAATTTAATTCGTTTATTTTTAATTTTATTCTCAAAGATTAAAAAAAATTACGCATCCTACGACAAAGTTATCAGTAACGTAGAACTTTTTATATGCACAATTTTTTTAAAACCTTTTTTCGTATCTTGCATAGATTGACCACAAAATGGAATTCTTAAATTTATCATTATTTTCTTGTGACATCGAATTTCGAACTATATGCTCAAGAAATAAAAAATACAAATCAATCACAAAAAAAAAGATATTTTAATTTTCCACTGACTTTCATTTAATTTTCATTTGCAACTAACTAGTTCAATTTTCAAGCTGCAAAAATGAACTTTCTCTCAAATGGTTGAATTTTCAGTAAAAAAGATAATTTTAAGTTAATTTTCGTGGAAATACCTGAATTTAATGCCAAAACAGATTAATTTTCTAGCCAAAGAAGACGAAGTTTGTAGAAGATAGTTGACGTTTTAACTTGAAAAGTTGATATTTGAAGCGCATATTTACATTTTCAAATTAATAGTTGCATTTGAACCTACAAAGATGAATTTTGAACTCAAAAGATTAATTTTCTACAAAAAAAAGTTATTTTCAACTTTTAACTTATTATAGTAAGTTAAGAGTATAACGTATAAATATGGTAAATGTATAAAAAGTATAAAAGAGTATAATAGTTGAAACTACCGTTTAATTTGGAACCAAAAGAGCTGATCAGTTCTCAAAGAAACATGTAATAGTTTATGTTTAAAACCAAAAAGATGTTAATCTGAAATAACATATATAGTGTAAGTCAGTCAAATAGACGCATGTGCAACAAGATAGTTGATTTATTGAATAAAAAAGATTAATTTTTAACCAAATAGTTGCATTTTTAACCACAAAAGATTACATTTCAAGCAAGAAGATTAATTTTCTGCCAAAAAAGACGAATTTTTAATAAACTTTCAACAAAAAAGGTGAAATAATTTTAAATTTTAATTTTTTATGAATAAAATTCTTCAATTTTAATCTGGCTTCCGTTTCCGGTACCGTTCGTGAGAGAACTCTTTTGTCCCATGTGTTGGTTCGTTGGCTTTGGTGAAGGGAATCAGCGTATGTGGATGCAGAAAGGGCAGTGAGTGCGGAGATCAGGTGTAAGGGAAGAAGGGTGAGTGAAGGCAAAGGTGTAAAGGGTAAAAGTAAGTTGTGTGAAAGGGAAATTGGAGCGTGTAAAGTTTTTGAGGTAAGGATTGCAAAAATAGTTGTCGGGCAAGGGGGACAAGCGGTAGGCGAGTTAGGAGCGGGAAACGTCGTGAAGAACTGCACCGACAGAACATCCTTACTTTTTTCGTATGATCTCGTCTCACGTTACGTTAGCATGGACAGCATGGGCAGTATACATTCTTACTATTTTAATAAGGATCCACACTAAAATAGTAAGAATGTATACTGTCATAGTATGATATAGTTCATGCTAACGTAGCGTGAGACGAGATCATACTGAAAAAGTAAGGATGTTCTCTCGGTGTGGGTAAGGTATCCTGCCGACGGTGCTAAGTCCACAAATGGACGCCAGAGGGCGACAGCTACTGGACGATCGTACAGTGGGTCCAGAGGCAGTGTGGCAACCTAGCCGGCTGCCACCATTCTAATACGGGATGCCGCCATTTTAAGTTGAGATTATCTATAGTGTAGTATATATATACTATTTATCTATAGTATATGTATAAGAGAACTGAGCCAATCAGCGGGTTGTAACTAGGTTGCCACACTGTCTCTGGACCCACTGTAGACGATCGCACAGAACAGCAGCCAGTAGTAGAAACAGGAGGTGACGAGGTTGAGAGCATTGTTAGTGGGGGGAACGCGGATTTTGACTACAGTGTCAGCAGCGGCGATGAGAGGTTCGAGACACCGACCAGGCAGGGGATGGCAGCGAGTGATGAACCAGGCACGGGCTGTAAACGCGGGAGACCCTCAAGCCTACATCGCCTCAACAAGTTAGGTAACGCAGGCTCAAAGAGGAGTCTGGATGAATGGCAAAAAAAGGTAAGCGCGACTAGTAGTGAAGGGGTAGATAAAAGAAAAAGAGAGGAAGGGGACGATGATTCAGAAAGAGACAAGGAAAACAAGAAAGTTAGGATTAAACGAAAAACAATAGAAAGAGATAGGAGGGATGGGACGATGTTTAAGAAATTAGAAGCCCTCATAAAAGGGCTTAGAGAGAAAAAAAGGAGGAGACCGGATGATATTAATAGGCAGAGTAAAGACGTAAGGGGGGAAGTAAGAAAAGTAAGAGAAAAGTGGGAAGAGTGGGATAAACTCTGGAAAGAGGAGAAAGATAAGGTATGGGGCAAACTAGAGAGCATCGAGAATAGACAGAGAGAGGTTGACGAATAGAGAAATAATGAGATAAAACAGTTGGAAGAACGGGTAAGCAATTTAGAAATCTGGAATGAGCATATGGGGAAGGAAACAGAGAGTACGGAAATAGTGAAAGGGAGTGATAACTTGCGAAATGAGAATGAAAGATTGATGAAAAGAATGAGTAAGATTGAAAGAAGATTGGAAGGAGAAGATAGGGCGAAGAGGACAAATGACATATTAGCTAAGGGATTCAAAGTGAAGAATGAAGCAGGGGAAGCCGAGATCAAAAATCTTTTGAGAGATATTGGGATTCAGGTATGGGTAGAAGGAGTTGAGATAATGGGATAGACAAAAGAAGGAAAAGAAGGAATGTTTCTAGTGAAAATAGGGAGTGAGGAGAAGAAAAAGAAAATTATGGAGGAAAAAAATTATTGGAAGGAAGAAGGGGATGAATCGAAGAGGATCTGACTTGGAGGGAGAGGAAAAGGAGATGGCAAATATAGCAGAGTGCATGGGTGGAGAGGAAAAAGGGGCGCATGGCTCAGAGATCAAGGAGAGGGGTTTCCAAACAGCAAGGAGGGTGAAAAGTGAGGAGGAAAGGTGTGGGAAGGGAAGATAAAAACGTGAAAATAGCTTTCTGGAATGTGTCAGGCTTGAAGAACAAGAATGAAGGATTTTGGCGGGAGTTAGAAGAGTGGGAAGTGATCATGATGAGTGCAACCTGGGCGGATGAGAAGGACTGGAAGGGGATGAAAAGGACGTTACCTAAAGGCTATGTGTGGACAATTCAAGAAGCAAGAAAGGAACACATGAAAGGTAGAGGGATGGGCGGCATGGTCTCAGGGGTGAGGAAAGAATTGGCAGTAAGAGGGAGAACAGAGGAATACAGGGAGGAACAAGATGGAACAATGGTAAGAAGGATTGTAATTCAAAACGTCAAAATAGCGGTGGTTTGTGTATATAGAAGAAGAGGGTAAGAGGATGGCTGGAGAGTTATAAGTAAGTGGATGAAGGAAGAGTTGTTTTTGATAGGAGGTGACCTAAATGCCTGAACCGGCAAGCAAGAGGGAGGGATTTGGGATGAAGAAAAGGAGGCTACTAGACGTAATAGGAGAAACAGGATGGTTTATATTAAATGCTAATATGAAAGGAGATGAGAAAGGAGAGATCACAGTTATAGGTGAGGGAGAAACAGTAACAGACTATATCCTGACGCAAGAAAGAATCAGGAATATGATAGACAGTATGAATGTTGGGAATGAGATAGGGTCTGAGCACTTCCTGGTAATAGCTACACTGAAAAGTGGCGTCCATAAGCGTGGCAGATGGAGAAAGGAAAGATGGAGAGAAAGGAAAACGAAAGTAGGAGCCTGGGAGGTAGATAAATTAATAGAGTTTAAACAAAAAATGGAAAAGGAGAATGTTAGGTAGGAAAAAGTAGGGTTTGGGATGTGATAAATAGACGGACTATTTCAAGGGTCTGGTAGGAGTAGAACAAAATAGGATCAAAGGGGAAAATAGAAGGATAGTCGAGGAAGAAATGGAGGAAGGGAACGAAATAGCAAGAGAAGAAGTGGATGCGGCAATAGATAGAGTAAAAAGAGACAAGGTTACAGGAGAGGATGGTATAGAGAACGAAGCGCTAAAGTATGGAGGAGTAGAGGTTAGGGAAGGATGTGGAAGATCTGCAGCGAGGTCTGGAAAGGAGAAGGGTGACCGGAGGAGTGGATGACAGGGCTAGTGGTACCGCTTGTCAAGAAAGGAGAGGGCAAGAAGGTAGAGGAGTACAGAGGGATCACTCTCATGCCAGTGAGTTATAAAATATACGCAGAAATTCTAAGAAAAAGATTAGAGAGTCAGATAGAAGAGAAACAAAGTACCCCACACAATCAGACGGGATTTAGGAAAGGGATGGGGACAATAGATAATATTTCGGTACTCTACTACTTGGTTAACAGAAATTTAGGGAGAAAGAGAGGGAAATTAGTCTCCTTGTTCGTAGATTTGAAAGCAGCTTTTGACTAAGTGAATAGAAAAGTGCTATGGCAGGCAATGAAAGAGAGGAGAATAAAGGAAGGGTTGGTAGATAGGATAAAGGAAAATTTACTGAAACCAGGATTAGGGTGAAGATAGGGGGGGGGGGAAGGGGAGGTTTGCTGGACAGGAAGAGGTCTAAGGCAAGGGTGCCCGTTGAGTCCGCTACTCTTTAATATGCTGCTAGCAGACTTAAAGGAGAAGCTAAAGGAGAAAGGGAAAGGGGAACGATTTTGGGTAATAGCAAACTATACTCTCTAGCATACGCAGACGACGTACTTCTGTTAGGAGACGATGAGAAGGGGATGAACTTAATGATGAGAATTTTCGAAGAGTATGTGTGGACAAAAGAACTGACGGTGAATGTAGGGAAGACCAAGGTGATGTGCTTCAGAAGTAGAAAGACCAAAATATGTTACGTTTGAAAGATAAACGGACAAATAGTGGAAAGTGTGGAGGAGTTCTGTTGCTTAGGTTTTTGGCTTAAGGCAGGAGGGGGAAACGAGGTGCAGGTGAGGAAAAGAATCGAATCTGCGAGTAAAGTAATGGACCAGTATGGGGTATAGGAAAGAGAAGGTTAAATGAAGATTGGGTAATGCGGGTTTGGTTGTTTCATGCATTGGTTTGGGCGGCGTTGTGTTATGGAGTGGAAGTCTGGGGACGGAAGGAAAATAAGAAAGTGGAAAGCATGCATGAGAGATTTCTAAAATGGGTAATGGGGGTTAGTTAGAGTTACCCAGGATACATGTTAAGGGAAGAATTAGGAAGGGACAAAATGGTAACTAGACAAATTAAGAGAGCCTGGAGGTTTCAAGAGAAGCTGAAAAGGGGAGAGGGGAGCAGAATAGCACAAGTTTGCTTGGACGAAGTTCGGAATAAGGAGGCGAGAGGCAATTTAGAAAATTCGAAATGGGAGGAAGAGTGAAAAAAATGAGGAGGGTTTGTGATATACAAGAAGGGGCTTTGGACTGGCAGAACATAGAATTAGAGCTATTAGTAAGACGAGGAGAAGAGAGATGGAGAAAGATTATGGATTCGAGGTACAATACATGGTATATGATGGTCAAAGAGTTCACGGACCCAGAATATTTGCAACAAATAAGAAAGGAAGACAAATGGAATAGGGTGGTATGGTTTAGAATGGGAGAAGGAGTGAGAGCTTGCAGATATTGGATGGATGAAGAGGACAATCTGTTCAGAGTACGTGGATACGAAATGGAGTTATGGGCACATGTGTTAGAGAGGTGTACGGGAGAGGAAGATTGACAGTTGAGTGTGGATGAGTGTGTAAGATGGATTTTCGATTGTAATGGACAGGGAGTGACGTGGATGAAGAAATTGGAAGAATTAAGGGAAAGCAAGGGAGCAGGGCAGGGCCCAACGGGCAATCCTATTAAAGGACAATAAATATAAATTTAAAAATAATATAATAATATAAGCAGCGGTTAAGTTAGATTAAGTATGGAATGTAAATATATGTACAGGGAGCGGAGGCCATCAAATTCGTAAATGGGAGAGAATAAATATACATACATGCTTCAATTTTGATCTATTTTATTATTATCTTTAAACAAAAAAAACGAGTTTCAAAAAAATAATGATTTTTTAACTAGCTACAATTCATGAAAATTTCATGATCATAGCTCTTTTCCCTTTCGCGACATGACGAAGACAAAAAAGTTACACACACACAGACATTTTTTAAAAACTTTATTTTTGACCTCCTGGGGTCGAATTACATCAAAATATGTCAAACAAGTATATTCGAAAATTCGTGTGATTACAAACCTCCATCTATGAGGAAGCAATAATGAATCGATTAATCACATTCTCCTCGAATCTGCTTTTGTCTGTCGATAAAGACCAAAGTAAATCACCGGCCGCCAATGTTACAATCCCTAAAATTGCGCAAAACATGGAACGTTGATATTTTCATTAGCTGATAAAATTTGAAAATGATATAATTCTAAACAAAATTTGTGTTAATGATTAGGAAAATTGGTGAATATTCTGAATATCGAAGGTAATCTTAAATAAAATGCAAAATTACCAAAGCTCTGAAATGCAACTCTAATGCAGCATATTGAAATACAATTTCTTAGTATTTTAATAATACTTAATAATACTTATTAATAATTGTTTAAAATAAACAATTTTTGGTCTTTACAGTCTTATAGAAGAAAACAACACATTTTAATTAAGGTGTCAAAAATTTAATCGACGTTTCGGCTCGGCTTTGAGCCATTCTTAAGATCTAAACAAAATAATTATATAAAATTTAATCAAATGAACACGTTTTTATGAAGAAAGTCGAAACAATAAAATTAACAAATATATAAAATTTAGCATAAAATAAATTACATGAAGTCGACAAAATTTGTCGGAAAAACATGAATAGTAAAATTGATATAATGTCCATAATTTCGTAGTCAATAAAGATAAAATCTAGTCAAAAATTAAAATATCTTTAAATCTCTAGCGAGATATTAAAGATCCACACATGTGTACCACATTTAAAAAAAAAGGAGAACGGCAACAGTTTCCGACGATGGCATGAACATACAATGAGCAAACAGACATGGTATTGACAATAAGCAAACCTACAAATTCACTTTACAATTATAACGATGGTAACATCAAAACAAACCCAAATGAGGCAATCGCGTCAAATTTTAAATAACTTAAAAGTAGTACGGGTGCAAATAAGTAAGAAACCATGAATAAAGTTATTTTAAAATACTATTATAAATTTTATTAATGTTTAAAGTTTCAATCTGTAAATTAATTGTTTTTTTTGTTAATTTATTAATGAAAATGGACTCTAAAATACGTCTTTTATATAAGTTTTTTCCCTTGCTAAAATTTTAATGTTCTTAAATTCGAAATCAAAAAGGTGATCAAAATTCCAAGCATGTTGTGACAACCCTGTACTTTGATTACCCACTACACAATCTCTTTTGTGTTCAGCTATTCTATCTTTTAATCTCCTGCCGGTTTCACCAATATAAATCTTATTGCAGCCCTTGCAAGTGATACAATAAACGACACCTGACAAACAATCAATACTATCGAAATCTTTTTTTTTATTATTTAAAAATTGATCTAAAGAAGAAACATTGTTAAAATACACATTTATGTTAAATTTTCTTAAAGAACCCTTCAGACGTTCAGGTAAACCTTCAATATAAGGAAGAGTAACTTTGAGGTCTGTTTTGACCTAAGAATTAATCCATTTTTTCTTTTTACTGCTACTATTGTAAATTTCAAAAACTCTTTCTTCGATAATTTTATTAATTAATTGCAGAGGATAATTATTAAGCAATAAAGTAGTTTTTAACTGATTAAAATTTTTTTTTCTATATTTTACATCACTCAGCTTTATGCATCTATCTATCAAACCTTTTATCAGACCAACTTTAGTATGAAAGGCGTGGTGCGAATTAAAATTTAAATATCTACCTGAACAAGAGTTCTTTTTAAACCAATTTGTTTCTATATTACCATCCGATGTTTTATTAATCGTGATATCTAAATAATTTAATCAGTTATTATTTTCCAATTCATGAGTGAATTGAATTTAGGACTCTATAGAATTAAAAATCTTGATAAAATAAAGCACTTTGTTAGTAGGAATTATAGTTAAGATATCATCCACGTAACGCTTGTAAAGAATCGGTGTAAAATCAAATAATGAAAAAGCTCTATTTTCCACGTCTTCTAACACTAAATTTGAAATAACCGGAGACAGAGGTGACCCCATAGGGCATCCCGATAATTGCTTGTAATATTTATTGTTAAAAAAAAAACCATATTGTTAAACACAATCCTTGTAGCTATTAAAATATCATTTTTAGTTATCCTAGTTAAATTTTTGTTTAAATTTAATTTCTCCTTTATGCAATCCAAAGCAAGATCCAACGGAATACTGTCAAACATGGATATTATATCCAATGACAATAATGAATGGTCTGACGGAACCATAATGTTTTTTAAATTTTCTTTTCAATCCCAACTATTTTTTACTACCCTCCCAGAAATAACTGTTACAGGTTTTAAGATGTTAGCAATATATTTAGATGAGTTGTATGTTTTTTTTTTTTTTTTTTTTTACGAGGGCTGGTGAAAAATGTTCTTATAACACACCGAGAAGGGTCCACACTTCTCGGTAGTGTGGGGATGCTGATGTCGTCACTACAACGATCTTAATATATATAAATATACATAAAGATCTTCATTTGATCATTATAGTGACGCCATCAACGACCCACTAAAAAACACCACCCTTTCTCCTTGGCATGATTCCCCCCCGGAACCGCTTTCGCATTACTTCAGGGGGGTGCCGTTCTTTGGCCGTGCCTCGGCCTTCTTCTGTTCTGCCAGCTTGGTCTTTCCTGTTCTTCTGGGCATTTTTGATGGACCTGCCCCGCTACGCTTCTAGCTTGCACGTCCAAGAGGCTTCCTCAACGAGGCCGCCTCTCGGAACGCCAAGCAACTCTTTGTTCCCGGACGATGGTCTGTCCTAGGCTTGTCGTCCTTTTCGGCGCAGAGGTAGCACTGCGGTGTGCTTTCGCAGACCGCAGCTTTGTACCCCTCTTTGCCGCATCGCCAGCATCCTCTTGTACGGTCAGGACCCTTACAAACCGCTGCCATGTGGCCAAAGCCTAGACAGCGGTAACAGCGTATTACCTCCATTTTCTTGCGTAAGCGACAGGACACCCACCCCACTTTGAGGTGTCCTGCGCTTACCAAGCTCGCCGCCGTTTCTTTGGTCAGTTCCACAAAAGCCTTTAGAGTTCCTCTGAAGGCCCTCTTTGTGAGACTGATCCTTATTTCACCTGCTGGCTGCTCGCCAAAATGTCTTCTGACGGCAGCCTCGACCTCCTCCGCGTCTGTGGTTGTGTCGAGGTCAAATACCTCGACCTCAGTGCGAGGGATTAGCTCCCTCACAGTGCCACCCTCATCCACAACCATTTTGATCGCAGCGGAAAGCTTAGATCTGCCATCCGCTGCGGTCCCTACTTCTACAAGGACCTCTCCGCTCCTGGTTTCCCTGACACCCTTGATTGTTACGCCAAGGGAGTCAGGTCTGACCTTTCGCTTGAGGTCCTTGAGAACCTCTGCATAGCTCGAGCCCTCAGCCGGTTTGATCAAAACCGCTTCAGGTCGAGCTCGTCTCCTTCTCTCCTTCTTCTTAGTACATTGGGTTGCCTGTGAGGGCATCCCCTTCTCGTCCTTTTTCGGCGTCGAGGTCGTCAACGCTGTAGCGCCACGTGTTCTTGGCCTTTTCCTTCTCGGCTTGGAAGGACTCTTCTCGACTGGACTCAGAGTGGCCTCCCTCTCTCGCTTCCTAACACGGGAAGTGGGAGCTACCACGGCTTCTTCCGTCTGAGTCCAGCTTTCGTCCATCTTCTTCGTTGCCTTCTCCTTTCGGGTGATGGCCCTCGTTCTGGCAGTTCGTCCCACATTCTCGATCAAGTCCCTATGAAGCCCTTCGGTCGTCATAGAGTGATCGCGTAGTTCGTCCACGAGTCGCTCCGCTCGTTTCAGCCCATCCCTAATTGGAAGCCACATGTTCTTCTTAGAGCTGCTGAATTCCGCCATTTCCTTTATAGTGCCACGCAACTCTTCCAAGAGACTATAGGTCTCTGAGAGTTTGACATCCATAACTGCGATGTCCATCTTATTGACGGACACTTCCACCTCCTCTGTCACGTCCAAAGGACCTCCAAGCTCCTCACACACGCTCCTGTCCAAGTATGTTTGGTCCCCCCCAAAATCCACGGGACCGGCACTGACCACCGGGGCTTGCACCCGATCGGAATCAGTGGGGAGATTGCTACTCCCTTGGGGTATATTGTTAGTAACATACTTCCTCATGTCTGGTTTTCATTCGGGGTTCCTTCCCCTAGCTGGTTTTTGTCCGCCCCGGGTATTTGATTTCCCCGGTACCACCGATATCTGGGAGGCGTTCCCCTATCCGCAACCTGGGGAGGCGCCCGATGGAGGACCAGCAAACCCCACACGGGGATGAGTTGTATGTTGGACTACCTACTGTAGAAACAATCAATCTCCATTTCAAATCTGGTTTGTGAACCTTTGGGAGCGCATAAGCTTTTGCAACACAACTGTTATGAACTATCAATTTTTTAGACATTGAATCATTAATAAACCTCTCTTTTCCCATCGTTTTGATATTTCATTAATTTTATTTTCTATAGTTGGAACTAAACTGATTTTAATGTGACCCTATGGGGTCACCTCTGTCTCCGGTTATTTCAAATTTAGTGTTAGAAGACGTGGAAAATAGAGCTTTTTCATTATTGGATTTTACACCGATTATTTACAAGCGTTACGTGGATGATATCTTAACTATAATTCCTACTAACAAAGTGCTTGATTTTATCAAGATTTCTAATTCTATAGAGTCCTCAATTCAATTCACTTATGAATTGGAAAATAATAACTCATTAAATTATTTAAATATCACGATTAATAAAACATCGGATGGTAATTTAGAAACAAATTGGTTTAAAAAGAACTCTTGGTCAGGTAGATATTTAAATTTTAATTCGCACCACGCCTTTCATACTAAAGTTGGTCTGATAAAAGGTTTGATAGATAGATGCATAAAGCTGAGTTATGTAAAATATAGAAAAGAAAATTTAAATCAGTTAAAAACTACTTTATTGCTTAATGATTATCCTCTGCAAGTAATTAATAAAATTATCGAAGAAAGAGTTTTTGAAATTTACAATAGTAGCAGTAAAAAGAAAAAATGGATTAATTCTTATGTCAAAACAGACCTCAAAGTTATTCTTCCTTATATTGAAGGTTTATCTGAACGTCTAAAGGGTTCTTTAAGAAAATTTAACATCAATGTGTATTTTAACAATGTTTCTTCTTTAGATAAATTTTTAAATAATAAAAAAAAAGATTTCGATAGTATTGATTGTTTGTCAGGTGTCGTTTATTGTATCACTTGTAAGGGCTGCAATAAGATTTATATTGGCGAAACCGGCAGGAGATTAAAAGATAGAATAGCTGAACACAAAAGAGGTTGTGTAGTGGGTAATAAAAGTACAGGCTTGTCACAACATGCTTGGAATTTTGATCACCTTTTTGATTTCGAATTTAAAAACATTAAAATTTTAGCAAGGGAAAAAACTTATATAAAAGACGTATTTTAGAGTCCATTTTCATTAATAAGTTCCAAAAAAAAAAACGATTAATTTACAGATTGAAACTTTAAACATTAATAAAATTTATCATAGTATTTTAAAATAACTTTAATCATGGTTTCTTACTTATTTGCACCCGTACTACTTTTAAGTTATTTAAAATTTGGCGCGATTGCCTCATTTGGGTTTGTTTGGATGTTACCATCGTTATAATTGTAAAGTGAATTTGTAGGTTTGCTTATTGTCAACACCATGTCTGTTTGCTCATTGTATGTTCATGTCATCGTCGTAAACTGTTGCCGTTGTCCTTTTTTTCTCAAAAAATGTAGTACACATGTGTGGATCTTTAATATCTCGCTAGAGATTTAAAGATATGTTAATTTTTGACTGGATTTTATCTTTATTGACTACGAAATTATGGACATTATATCAATTTTACTATTCATGTTTTTCCGACAAATTTTGTCGACTTCAGGTAATTTATTTTATGCTAAATTTTATATATTTGTTAATTTTATTGTTTCGACTTTCTTCATAAAAACGTGTTCATTTGATTAAATTTTATATAATTATTTTGTTTAGATCTTGAGAATGGCTCAAAGCCGAGCCGAAACGTCGATTAAATTTTTGACACCTAAATTAAAATGTGTTGTTTTCTTTTATAAGACTGTAAAGACCAAAAATTGTTTATTTGGATTTTATCGACAACAGTCTAAGAAAGGAGTTTGGTTTTGGTTTTCCACAAACCGATATTAATTTGAATAATTATTTGCATGTTGGAATGAAAATAATTCTTTAATGCTTTTTATATTGTTCACTGATTACTTATTATTAACTGATTCATTTTGTTCACAATATTAAAATTCATAAAGATTGAAGTTTAATATTGTTTAAGTAATTAACATAAATTTATTATTAACTTTGAGGTTATGTAATTGAACTTTGGATATGATTTGTATAATAAAAGTTTATGTATATTTAAAATACCCATATTCCAGTTTCACATTTTAAGAAAAATGTAAGGCAAACATTATTTTAATGTTTCCATGCAAATAATTGCTTATTGCTTTTTATATTATGAACCGATTAATTAACTATGAACTGATTAATTTCTTTTCAAACAATTAAATTACATAAAGATTGAATTTAGATTGTTTTCAATTAAGTAAAATAAATTGATTATTCACATCAACGTTATGTCACTGACTATTGGCTATTATTTGTATAATAAAAATTTATTACATTCTCATCCTAATGAACAGGTATTGGTTTTATGTAAAATTTGACTTAGTCGGTTTTCATCAAATTTCCACGTTTTGAGACTCACTGAGGTAGAAAAAATGATTTTTACTAAGGTGTCTGTATGTCTGTAGTCTGTTGTCTGTCTGTAGTCTGGCTGTCTGTTGGCACGATAACTTTCGAAAAAATTATCAGATTGGATTGAGCTTTGGCAAATTTCTTTAAGCCCTAAAAAAGGACAAGTTCGTTAGCCAGCTATTTCTGATAAAAATTAAAAAAAAGGCACATTTTGAAAATTTTTGAGACCACTTTTTTCAAGATTTGAACATTCTGTGTAGAGTTATCATTAGTACTCAAGAAGAAAAACAATTTATTTCAATGATATTTTTCGATAAAATGAAAATGATCAGTGTTATAGTATTTACAAAATAAAAAAAAAATTTAAAAAAAAACGAAAATTAACATTTTAAGCCGAACAAAGGACGATATGAAAAAACTCAAGATGAGAAAAACGTTTCTTTCTGGGAGCCCTACGAGATTATTATAACAAATTTTTGAATTTTTTCGAAAAATGGAAATTTCAAATTTTGATCTCATGAAAAATAATTAAACATTCCATTTTGTGGTCAAACTATGCAAGATACAGAAATCACTTTCAGATAGGATGAGTAGTTTTTGTTTTATTTATGAAAAACTACATTAAAAATAAAAAAATTAAATTTTTGGACAAACGACACAAGCTATGAGAAAAAATGAATAGACAGAAGTCACTCATCCAAGAAACAGCTACAAATTTTTCGATAGGACGCTTATTTTTTTATTTAATCATAAAAAATAATAATAAACAAATAAAATTTTTGGAAAAACGACATAAGAGACGAAAAAAAATGAAAAGGCAAAAGTTTTTTAACCAAAAATTTTTTAGAAATTTTTTAGAAATTCTTGTTATAAAAATGCATCAAAAATTAAAAATTTACTTTTTGGAAAAACGGCACAAGCTAAAATATATTTTTATCAAACAAAATGTGTGGCCTAAATTGTATCTACAAATTTGCTCAGAACCACTTTACAGTAATATGCGTATTTGCAGTTCAAATTATAAAAAATCACGTTGAAAATAAACAAATTAAATTTATAGAGAAACGAACAAAAATGAAATAAAATGTATAATAACGACATTTTTTGTATAGGATGCACACTTTTTATAATTATAAAAGCAAGACAATGAAAATACGTATGTTTCAATGCCAGTGCCTGTTATGACTTGTCATAGTCTAATTTCATTGAAATTATAGCTTTTTCAGGGTAGCTGAGAATAAAAATTAGTGCAAAATAAGGAGAAAATATTGAAGTAATCATGAAAAATAAAATTTGTACATTATTTTGTAAAATCTGAATAAGCAGTACCAGAGATACAGAAATAAATACACTGAAAAAAATATTTGGTTGGGCCAACTAATAAAGTAGTAGGGCCAACTACTTTAGTTCGTAGTATATGCCGCTACTATTTAATTGGTTGGGGCTATTACTTTTATTCGCAAGATTGGTAGTGGTTGTCCTTACTACTTTACTTGTTGTCGCGACAACTTTCGATGGTACATACTACTTTCAGGTAGTAAGCCTTACCACCTTAATTAGTAAGTCTGACTATTGAATTAGTTAGTCTTACAAATAAGCTAGTTGATCTCACTACTTAAAGCAGTAATCCTCACCATTACAATTAGTAAGTATTACTATTTAAAATAGTAGTCCTTACTATTAAAATTAGTGAGTTTCTCTATTCAAATTTATAGTCCTCAGTAATAAAATTAGAAAATGTTACTATTAAAATTATTGGCTCGTAGGCTATTGCGAAATTAGTACTTCTCAATATTTCAATTACACTGTAAAAAAAGCTTTGGTGATATTTATAATCAGCTAGTAATTATACGTGCAGTGTATTTTCAAATTACAATGCATAGCCTGATTAATTTACGATACTACAGTATTTATTTGCAATCTAGTGTGATTTAACTTCAGGTCACAATGTAAAAATAGAACGAGGGTTGTTCCATTTGCAGTCGACTGTCAAATTACTACGTCCGATGATGGAAATTATTCGATCGGCGTGGGACATAGTAAGTTTACGTAAGATGATAATTTTACTTGGGGCTTTAAGTCTACGAAAGTACATGTAAATTTTGACTATGTGTGCTTTTCTGTCGCGAGGGAGTAAGTCCGCCCTGTCGAACGCCGCAGAATTATGTGCAGGATGTACATTTTTACCATTCGGGACTCTGAAGTATGACGTTGTTTTGCACGTTATGTCAAAGATAATCTTTGGTTATGTCGCGTTGAATATGTGAAAATAATTTGTTCTTTCACTCGATAAAAATGAATTTTTAAGTTTGTGTGTGAAAAATTGTGAATAGTAGCAAGGTGGCTGTAGATTAAAGAAAAACTGCAAATCAGTGAAAAGTCAGGGAAATTTGATAATCATAAGTCAAAGATGAAAAAGATATTGAAATTTGAATCACCGAAAAGTTATTGGGGAATCAAATTTCTAAATATTTTTTCGATTATAAAAGCTGAAGACAAAATTCATCGAAATTTCGGAGATTTCCAACCCGTACCTAATTCCACGGTCGACGACGGGAAAACGTCCTGCATGTATTTCTTTATGGCGGACGCAGGTTGAGAACTAAAGTATGTATTTTTACGGAATTCTGCTTATGTACTGTGTGCCACACCGATCGAATTATTTCCATCGTCGCAGGTTGTAAATTTACACCAACTTTTTTTACAGTGTATAGTAGATTTCACTATAATTTATAATAAGTGGACACCAGAGCGTCCTCACGACTTCCTATAGAGACCAGGTACACCCACACGGAAAAAAAAATCCTTTAAACTTTCTTGAATTATTTCAAGAGTCGGGGATGAGAGCGAACCTTGAACAAATTTTCTATATTCTGTATAACTTTCATGATTTAATGTAGAACAAATCTGGATTAACACTACAAGAGTTCTGAAAACTTTATATTGAACTCCGATTTAAAAAAGTTCAATAAAATATATAGTGAAATTCATGGGAAAATGTTGAAGACTTTCGTAGAAATCACAATTGAGGTATTGAGAGTTTGTGATCACATCATTATAAGGTTTAAATACCTCAATTATGATATGATATGATATCTATAGACCTCAGTTCTATAAAATGTAGCTGCGCAGTCGCTACTGAGCGCATGCAGCGACATTTTCTGCAGCCCCCTGGCCAATGTGATTAACAGATAACGCCGGTTAGTGAATAATAATTTATTAGTGAATTATAACTTATTTAAATTTATATAACTTATATAAACATCTTCTATATACCTTTTTAACTTCTTATTAATCTTGAATCTACTAGCACTTATAACCAAGAAATAATTTGCGATAAAAAATTTTTTCGAGATTTAAAAGTTCCAAAATTATAAATATTTTAAAGAGGTGCTTAAAATTTTAAAAGCAAAAAACAACTTATGAAATGGGTCAACAAAATTTTTCACGCGACCCTGCATAGCTGTAGCTTATATTTTAGATTTTTTTTAATACTCCGAGTTAAGTTACCAGGTATATAAGCTTAAATCCGCTGTTTGCTCAGAGATGGCGGTAGTGAACATATTTAGCTACAATAGAAACGTCATGCTTTTTTTTGTGTGAGTTCGACACCTGGCTACATAAATCAGTGCACATATTCAGTTTTTTTATACAACAACATAAATTTTTCCTTGAGTAATCATGTCTAGTTTTGTGCCAGAAAAGGAGCATTTGCGGGAAGCTCTACTTTTTTGCTTCAATTTGAAGAAATCGGCTGCCGAATCACATCGAATGCTTGTGAAGGCCTATGGTGACAGTGCTTTATCGGAAACAACTTGCAGAGACTGGTTTCGTCGGTTCAAAGACGGTCATTTTGACTTGAGTGACAATGAGCGTGAAAATCGGCCCAAAAAAGTTGAGGACCATGAATTACAGGCTCTGTTGGATGAGGACGATA
>CAKNWT010196141.1:0-10969 GCA_932066315.1 Andricus coriarius
CCTCGACGTCATTCCGGCCGAGCGATAACCGCGTCTGTCCGTGCTTAACGTTTATTCATTAGGAAGGTTGATTGTGTTCATTTGATTTGGGTGTGTTGGTTGCTTTCGTTTGGGTTATTGTTGTTGGTCACGTTCGTTTGAGTTGGTTTGGGTGTCGTTGTATTTCCTCATTACCTTACTTCATTACTTTTACAATGGAAATTCTATCTCAGCAACAGAAGATTGAAATGATTCTCATTTATGGAGAAAGTGGCAGGAATATCAATGATGCTCTCACGCTTTATGCTCAACGCTTTCCAGAAAGTGTTCCTTCACGCGCTTCTTTTTACCGGGTTGTCCGAAACTTCATCACTGACGGAAGTGTACAACCGAAAAAAAGGAAGCGTCAAGTAACAGTCACTGGAGTTGATAATGAAATTGCAATTTTAGCTACAGTCACTCATGACCCTCATGTTAGTACTCGACAACTAAGCCGCGATTCCGGAATGTCTCTATCCAGTGTTTGGAAGGTATTAAAACGTAATAATTATCATCCGTATCATATTTCACTGCATCAAGAACTTCATGGCAATGATTTTGAGAACCGAGTGACATTTTGTCAATGGGCGGTTCAGCAGATACAAGGAAACCCGAATTTCTTTTATCTAGTACTCTTCACAGACGAGTCGTCTTTCACAAACCATGGTAACGTTAATCGGCACAACATGCATTATTGGAGTGTAGAAAATCCACATTGGTTGCGTGAAGTTGAGCATCAGCGTCCATGGTCCGTGAACGTTTGGTGTGGAATAATTGGAGATCAACTTATCGGTCCGTATTTTATTGATGGAAATTTGAACGGTGAAAAATATCGTAACTTTTTAGAAAATCAACTTCCAATATTGCTGGAAGACCTAAGCTTGGAAGTGCGACACAACATGTGGTTTCAACATGACGGTTGTCCAGCACATTATGCGGCAATCGCGAGGGAAGTACTCAATCGCGAATTCAATGGACGATGGATCGGTAGAGGAGGTCCAGTAAATTGGCCTGCCAGATCGCCAGATCTTACGGCGCCGGATTTCTATTTGTGGGGTTATCTAAAGAATCGCGTCTATCAAGAAGTGCCCACAACTCGTGATAACATGATCGAGCGAATCAGGTCTGCTTGTGCACAAATATCACCAGACACAATTCGCAGTTGTGTGGAATCTTTCAAAGCTCGGATTAACAAGTGCATCGAAGTGCGAGGACACCATTTTGAGCACTTATTGTAAAATAATTAATCGAAATCAAGCATCCCTGTGGTGAGAGGCAAGGGGACTCACCGAAATTAAGCACCCCGATGGATGGTGAGAGGCAAGGGGACTCACCGAAATTAAGCACCCCGAAGGGAATAGACAACTACTACGTCCGCGTCGTTATTCCTGGGTAGAGCTAAAAGTAGTGTCAACAATTTCATTTTTCGCAATTGCAGCGCCATCTATCGCGAATCGAAACAAATTTTCCGAATAAAACTTACGTATTTCGTAAAGGAGAATCTGAATCTGTGATAAAAAATTGGGGTTGCCATTTGAAATTACAAAGTTACCCCCACCCCTGCCTCCTGTGGGGGTACTTCTACGGTACCAAATGTATTTGGTACACCTCCTGCATTTGGTGCTTATCCGCCATACGTAAATTACGGCTTTTATCCCGGCTTTCCTCAGGCACAAATGATGCCCGCTAATTTCTGCTATCCTACAATGGGTACCCACGCTGTTTAAGCGTCGAATTTATAGACTGCTGCGGTGGCCCCAAATGCGAGAAGTGCGAATCCTCAAGCGCCAGCCCCCTTAGTGTGCACTACCGCTGGTGGCACTTCAAGAGGGGAGCGCGGCTGCTGTTGAAATTGCAATGAGCAAGGACACCTTTTTCGTGCCGGCTCCAAACCTAAAAAGGTTTTCTGTCACAGCTGTGGCCAACCCGGCCAAATTTCTACGAACTGTAGCGGATGTTCGGGACCCAGGTCGTGAAACGTACAGGGTTGAGTGACTCTAGGGTCCGATCACTCCCCCCTTTCGTTGCTAAGGCCCCTCAGATTTCGTTAGATCAAGTAAATACAGTACTTGATGAGCAGCGCCTGTTTATTACTGTCAGTGTGGATGGTCGGTCACTACACGGACTCTTTGATCCAGGCTCGTGCTGCACCTACATAGGTAAGCCGGCCTTTGGGAAATTATCGAGTTTGCTTGAGAAATTAGCAGATCAACCACGTCCGGGTATTATGTATCCTAACGGGGCGATCGAGGAAACTGCCGGACAAGCCATTTTACCTCTTAAGTTTTTAGGTTTAAGCAAATTTTTGCAGATCCTTTTCGCACCTACGTTTGATTGTGAAGTTTTATTCGGTCACTACTTGGCGGAATTGTTTGATTTTGATGTTAGATTTAAGCCCCGTGTCTGGAGAATAGGAAATGGTATTTGGTGAACGTATCAAGGACAGGAAATAGGTTCTAGAGTGAACATACCGTCGGAAATATCGGATAATCGTGTAGAGGTTGCTGATAATTCTTTGTTAAACGAAGCCGCACAGGCCTGCGCAGGCATAAAGGAATTAAGCCTTCAGAGGCTAAGTACTTAGAGGATTTTCTCAGAAGAAAAATTCCTCCTATGCCAGCCAAGCTTCCTGCCACCCACATGGTGGAACACCATATCGATATTCAATGACATGCTCCCATGAGACAAACTTATCGGCGCCTTTCTCCTAGGGTTGACGAATCATTAAGAGAATCGGCCCAAAAGCTTGAAGCTGAGGGAACCATAAGTCCTAGTAAGAGCGAATGGTGTAACCCAGTAGTAATGATCAGGAAGCCTGACGGAGATTATAGGCTTTGCATTGACTTCAGAAAATTAAATGAGGTAGCCAAGAAAGATGCTTACCCAATGAGAAATATTAGCACAATATTAGACAAGCTCTCGTCCGCACGATATATCTCTAAGATTGACCTTAGTCAGGCATTCCATCAGATTCCTCTCTCCGATGAATGTAAGGAATTTCTCTGCTTTCCCAGTACCAGGCCCCACGCATTTGCGTACATGGACGACATTATTGTAGTCACTGAAACCTTTGAGGAGCACATATATTGGTTGGAGAAAGTCTTAGATGTGATCCTCAATGCCGGACTTACGGTCAATTCCGATAAAAGCGAATTCGGTTGTAGTCAAGTACGATATCTCGGATATTTGGTAGATAAAACGGGAATGCACCCTGACTCGGAACAGGTCGAGCCAATAACATCCTATCCGGCTCCTACTACTGTGCGCAAACTTATACGATTTCTGGGTATGATATCGTGGTGCAGGCGATTCATAAAGGATTTCGCTCAGAAGGCAGAACCACTCCATCGATTATCAAAGAAAAATCGAAGGTTCGAGTGAGGGGAAGACCAAGAAAAGGCCTTCCAAGAGTTAAAATCCGCATTAATCTCCGCTCCCACGTTATCTAGACCAGATTTCAGTTTGCCGTTTTGTTTACAAACGGACGCAAGTAGTACGGGTATGGGCGCCGTCCTCACCCAAATCCAAGATGGCGTGGAACACGTCATAGCCTTTGCTAGTCGATCCATGTAAGGCGCCGAGAAAAACCACACCGTTACGGAGCAAGAATGCTGAGCGGTGGTATGGGCTGTCGAACAGTTTAGACCTTATTTGGAGGGCTATCACTTCGTAGTGATTACGTATCATAGTAGTCTCCGATGACTCTATCACTTAAGAGATCCTACTGGGAGATTAGGTAGATGGGCCCTTAAGCTGTTACAATACGATTTCGAGATTAAACACAGAAAAGGTGCCTTTCACCATGTGCCAGACGCGCTCTCGCGCATGTTTGAGCCGGACTCTGAAGTGGTATGTGCCATCGGCGAGACTCATGATCTTTGGTATATCCGAGGAACGAAATTGGTCCAAAAAATGCCATATCAATTTCCGGATTGGAAATTAGAGGGAAACCGTGTGTATTGACACCGCCCAGACTATCTTACCGATCCATTGTTACCCGACCTAGAAGCATGGAAGCTGGTTTTGCCTTTGGAGCTTCGTGACGGGGCAATGAGTGAAGCTCATGATACTTCGACGTCTGGCCACTTAGGTGTGGATAAAACTTTCCAGCGTCCTTCGCTGCTTTACTATTGGCCTGGCATGTTTAATGACGTGGCAAAATATGTCAGAGCATGTCAAACTTGTCAAAAGATGAAGGTAGACCAGGCAGGTCCGGTGGGTCTGATGAGTAAGCGAGTAATCGAGCAGCCTTGGTCGGTAGTAGCGGCCGATATAATGGGTCCGCTTCCACCTAGCCGTTCTGGGTACCAGTATATCTTGGTTTTCCAAGATATGTTTACTAAATGGATCGAAGTCATGGCTCTTCGCAAGGCCAATGCTGCCAGTGTCATGAAGGCATTTGAGGAAACAGTTATTTTTAGATGGGAAACTCCTGAAGTATTGTTCACGGATAATGGCACAGAGTTTGTGAACAAATTGATTTCTAAGGCCGCATGGGAACTAGGGATTATGCACTCGACTACCCCACCGTATCATGCTCAAGATAATCCGGTTGAGAGAGTTAATCGTGTGCTTAAAACCATGATATCATCCTTCGTAGAAGGTGACCATCGTAATTGAGATAAACATCTTCCCGATTTCCGTTTTGCGTATAACACGGCCGTGCATAGTTCCACTCGTGTGTCGCCAGCGCTCTTAAACTATGGTAGAGAGCCTAAACTGGCAAAAACGTTGAGGAGACAGGAAGAGGGAGCCGCAGACATAGTCCCATCAGCTGTAGAGGAATGGGAGGATAGAATTAAGCGATTACCGGCCCTTAGAGACCTAGTCGCACATCACTTGGATAAAGCATCTGACCGTCAGGCGAAGTATTATAATCGCCGTGGACGAGATATTCGCTAACAAATAGGTGATATAGTGTGTCGTAGATTTTAAATACTATTGGTCGATTAATCCGAACCTGGTTAACGAAGGTCCTTTTTCACAGAGCGAAGATGCGGAAGAAGATTCCGATATTCCGTCCGGAGACAGTTCAGGAGCTCCGAAGGCGTCAGGGCATTCCTGTCACCTTTACTTCAGAGCCGATGGACCAAAGGGACCGGTTCCCGGCATTTCCACCGGTGCCACAGGACCGGAAGTACCGACCGGTGACGATACCGGAACTGGAGAAGCAGGAGCCCACCTTCGGAGGAAACGAGGAAGGCCTCGAAAATTGGATAGGGGAGGTTCGACTAGGGCCGGGGATTCAACCGAACCAGGAGGGTCTACCGAAACCGGAAATCCGACGAGAGCCGGAAATCCAATCGGAACCAGAGGTTCAAGTAAAGATTTAGCCGAACCAGGAGGGTCTACCGGAACCGGAAATCCGGCGAGAGCCGGAGATCCAATTGGAACCAGAGGTTCAAGTGGAGATGCAGCCGAACCAGGATGTTCTGCCGGAACCGGAGATCCAGCGGGAGCCGGAGGTGATCCGAGCGGAGCGCAGCCTCCGGGTCGCAAGAGGGGACGGCCTCGGCGCCGAACCCATGGCGTCCCGGTCGCTCAACTCATCCGACGTCGCGGTCCGAGAAGACCCCGGAAGCTCAAAGGGAGCCATTCCAAAGGTAACACTCCACCCCAAGCCGAAATGACGGACGAGGAGGAGGAAGTACTCCGCCGAAGTCAACGGCTTAAAAGAAAGTAGGGTACCTTCCAAATCCTCGTCCGCCTCCAAGCCAAAGGTGGAGATCAGAATTTCTCGTTGGGAGTTGAGCGAAGGAGACGATGCCGGAAAGCAATATCAGGGAGGTCGGGCTATAAAAGTAGGTTCACAATATCCTTTTCCCTTACGGAATTACGAGATGCCTTCCCCCCTTGCGAGCATCGATGCTCAGGTCTCTGCCCTATAAGGGTTACCTCCGCCTCACATACAGAAATCGGCCTTGCCAAGGGAGCGTCTCGGCATGTCATCCGCCGGGACTGAAGAGAGGAGGGAATTACGAGGGCCCTCTTCCCCGAGGTGCACCGGCGTTCTTCCAGTTTCGGCTTTATCTGAGTTGCCCCAAGCCCCTATGCAGGCGCCGGCCTCGAAAAAGAGGACCCTCTCAATGCCGTTAACCGGACCTGGATCGTTTCACAACCCACCCCCTGGATTTGCTGCGATTCCACAAGGAAATCAAAGGCCAGCCCGGGGGTGGTTTAAGAACCAGTAGCCCGAGCTCTGCTCTCCCGCTGCCCACAGGATGTTGAGGAGAGATCTCTGTCAGCTATTAATGCCTCCAACAGACCACAAGTGCTGGAACTGTCACCGGGAGGGGCATGACTTCAACCATTGCGGGTTTCAGAAGAGAATTTTCTGTTTTTGTTGCGGAAGCCTGGAGTCAGGATTAACCAATGCGCAAGGTGTGCGCGAAGATGGAGGCTTGGAGGAGGAAGTCCCTATTCCCGAAATGAACAGGAAGCCCATCCTCTCCAGCAACCCGGCCCTACGCCACCATCCAGGCCATTGCCAGATACTGACCGACACTCATTATCCCCTTTTGAAACCGTCACGCCAAAAACATCAGTTGGTCAAACGGGAGACAGAGCACGTTTGGATGCGGACCATCCTATCATCCAGGCCTTGGCGGATGCCATCCTGAGACGTCTTTAGTTCTTAGATTCCTTTTCTGTTGGGGGCGATCAATTAGTTTTAAGCAGTTTTTGTGCCATTAGTTAGTTTTAAGCTGTTTTTTGTGTTGCCCTTCAGGCCTTAAGTAGCCATAAGCCATTTTCGTGTGAGTTTATAGTAGCTTTTAGGGCTATGGTTAGTTTTAAGCTGTTTTTGTGTTGCCCTTCACGCATTAATCAGTCATGAGCAATTTTCGCGGAAGTTTAGCGTAACTCTTCTGGCTATAGATATTTGTAAGCTGCTTTCGAGTAGCTCTACGCACATTAGTTAGTTTAAGCTTTTTAGTGTACTTCTAGAGTGTACAGTTAGTTGTAACTTAACGATTTTCTTTGTTTTCTTTTTGCGTTAGCTGCCTGATTGCAGGATTAGGATCGAACATTGTACGTTCAAAAATTTCGAATTTCATTAATTTGAGTCGGAGAACTCACTAGATAGGACTACTGTCTAATATCAAACACTGGATTATCACTGGGTTAAAAGCGGCTATGACCGAAGTCAAAGAGTTATATTAGTTCACAAGAACTAGAATAACTTAACTCGTATATAAAAGAACAACAATCAGTCTCTGTAAGGGAGATCCTCAATCTGACAAATAGCAGATCAATTATTATTATCATATTTCTTTTCTTTATCACAAGTCACCTGGAATTCTGAGGTTTGTTTTCCAAGGCCTTATTTCATCTATTTTGTTTCTTTATTCAATTATTTTAGTTTTTTTTTTTGAGCATGATTATTATTCGAGTACCCTTAATTGACTCTATCATCACAATCGGTTACAAGAACACTCAACACAATTGTGCTCTTGAACTTGATGAACAATGTGGAGATCGGATTGGTGACGCCTGCTGGTCTTGGTACCCCACGGGTCAGTCTGGGAGGGGGTTTTGTAACGTGGTGGCCAACCGCCCGTTATGGATCCTTCCCCAGATTTTCAGAAATAAGCTAATAGATCGCGATTACTCGCATGGCCGGCACAAGCTCAAAATAGAAATTTAATTTAGAGACAAGATCCTATTAAAACATTGGGTGTGAGGAATGAAAGAGAACTCTATTTTTTGAAAACAATTACATAGCGAGTTATCTAGGTTAGAATCAAATGATGAAATTATATGTAACCTGTCACTAGTAATTAATTAAATTAGGTACCTGGAGCAATAAAGTAAGGAGGACCTGACGTCCTACATTAATCTCCGAAATCAGAGTCCATTTCTTGACAAAATCCGGCAGGGAAAACACTACCATCCTCTTCGACGACTCCACGTTCGCACCAGGTTGACGTCACTCTCACGCACCCACGAGAAGGAAGGGCTCGGCGAGGAGAGGACGCCGGAGAGTTCAGTTTCGTGTCGGCCATCGGCAAGTCAAGAGTTTGGAGTGTAGAAAGACGTAGCCACAAAAATTTACTTGGACGAGTCCATTTGGTTCTGCCGGATTGGCATCGAAAAATATAAAGGGACTTTGTGATTCCGAGGAGTAAGGTAGGCGTTACGATTCTTACGTTTTCTCCAGATTTTTGTTAGGGTTCTTGAGTATATATATTGTTTCTTTCTTTTGTTGTGTGTTCTTGAGATGAGTGATTCGGGTGAAAAATGTGGCACGCGTCGCTATGGCTGAAACGGGTCAAAATTTTTCAGGCTGACGCCATTTGTGATTATAGTGGCCTCCTTATACTAAGCTGTAAATTTTGTTAGGTTAAGCTAACATTTTTTCGTGATACAGAATTTTGTTTGTAGTGAAACGTTAATATTGTTTCCCATTATTGAATCAATAGTTGCTTAAAACGCTTATCATGGTTTGGATCTGAACTTTGTCATATTTACCACTGTAATTTAACTTCATAGATTTATTATATCCTTCTTTTTAACTAAATTTAATTTGAGTGCTTTTTTTCGCCTCCACGAAACCCCTCTCCCTGAGTTAGGCACTTATTATAAGAGACTTTAAATTGTGCAAAATAATTTTCTGTGTGGAACAATTTTGGAGTGACGCCGAAGAGGTGTCTGGCGCCTAACAAATACAGAACTACTTTTCTGTTCCTACGTTACTGCTGACGTTTTGTGGCGATGCTCCCAGCTTATGTCCCATAAGACTGGGAAAGTCGTTACAAAACTTATTTTTTTCATTAATACTTCATTTTTTATTTGCATTTGTCATATAGCCTAATGTATCTGTCAGCAAGAAGCGCAGTAGCGCCGACAGTGGATTAGTTCACGGCTGGCATCAAACTTTAGCCAGCGCTTTTGCATGCGGTCGGATAGGGCTGCACCAATCCTAGCCTGAATTCGTTTTAGCGTTATATCTATTCAACTTTTTTTACTGAGTGACCAATTCTTTCTGTGGAGAAAAAATTCATGAGGATAAGTATTGACTGGTATGGATAAGTATTGTATCCGAACTTGATAATAAAGAAAGTCTAAGTTGGTCGCGGATAGAAAAGGTTAGGTTGGCGGATAGAAAATTGTGGTTTGAAACTGATAGGAAATATAAATATATTGCCTATCCGTTTCTATCCATAATTTTTCTAATTTAATTTGTGGAGAAAGGATTAAATAGAATGAGTTAGTAATGATTGGCACGGATAAAGATTTTATCCGTGTTACATATCAAGCCAAATCAAAGCAGGTCGCGGATAAAAAAGAATAGGGCGAAGCATAGAAAATTATGGATTGGAACGGATAGGAAATATTTTTGGTAGAGAACAGATTAAAGAGAATAGGTACGGATTGGTACGGATGAGTATCCTATCCGTGATGGATATTAAAGAATGTCAAAGTAGGTCTCGGACAGCCGAGAATAGGGTTGCGGATAGAGATTCATGGAATAGAACGGATAGAGAATACATTTTTTAGAGGAAGGATTAAGGAGGATAAGCATTGATTTAAACGCATAATTTTTATTACGTCACAGGTGAGATAAAATATGAGTAGTTCGTGGATAGATAAGGATTGAGTCACGGATAAAAAATGACGGATTGAAACGTATAAGTATAAAAACGGATAGTAATACACAAAAACGAACACAGAAGGATTAAAATGGATAGTTATATGGGATAAGATTTATTATTCAAACGGATAGATGGATATCCAACGGATACAAACGGATTAAAGAGCATAAAAAAGTATTTAAACGGATACTCAAGAAAACATTATAGATTAAAACGGATAAGGTTTCAGTCCGTTCACTTCCAGCTGGGTACCCTATGAAGAAGTATTTTTGAATGTATTTTACTTACGGTACTTAATAACCCAGTGGGCAACAAAATTAAGCCTGTCCTAGAGACGCCTTCGGGACATCCCTGAGACGTCTTTTGGAACATGTGTTTTGGACATCCTAAGAATGCTCTTAAGACGTCTAATGTTAGTATGAAAGATGTCCCAAGAACGCCCTATGTCTTTAAGACGTCTTTAGGACAATTTTAGGATATTAGACGTCTTAAAGACGTTGTTTGGACTGACATTGGACGTCCTAGGAACGTCCAAATGACGTTCTGGGGATGTTCATGGTTTTGTGCCCACTGGGAAGCTGCCTAGTAGCAACGTCTGGCTTGTATGACAGAGGCCAGAGTCTGACTCAGCATCTGCTCCCTCTAGTCGACCAGACTGGCGGGAGAAATGATCAGACCAGACGATAAACAGAATCTGGTGAATAAAGGAACCAGATTCTAGTATTTAGTTTAAACACTAGTAATTAATTAGGAAATTAATTAACCTTCATGCGTTCGCGCCAACTTGAGTCACACGAGCGATCGCGCGGACGGTCAGTTGACCGCCCACGTTTTTTCATGATTATCATGCTTTTTTCTCTACTTTTTGTGAATTATTTAGTGCCATCAAAACAAAAAAACTCCGATACAACTCGGTAAACACCTTCTTTATCAAAATTCTTTATTTAAACGACATATAGTTAGCCATCAATATAATATAGATTCTAGCTTGAAAAGAATTTTTTGTTCAACTTTTTTTTCGGCAAAAATATAATTTCGTTCAATTAAACTAGATTAAAACTAGAATTTAGAATAGAACTAGAATATGCTCAAGTATACTTGACACCTCGAAAAAGGCCACTTTAAAAAAGTACATAACTTGACACTTTTGTAACTTGAAACTACAATATAATCAACTTACGAGTAGGTGGAACAAAAAAAAAAGAAAAAAAGGAACTTTTGGCCGGAAATAGCGGAAATTGCCGTAAATAGCGGTCGTAAGTATAACCAAAGAATACATGCTCCTCCCACCTCACCCAAAGCTCACTGGTGAGCGCGACATTCAAAATTCCAAAAAGACGGTCACTTGACCGCCCACG
>CAKNWT010196149.1:0-13951 GCA_932066315.1 Andricus coriarius
GTGACTGGTTACAGAAATAATATTTGTCAAACACCTTCCCCTTTCCAGCATCTCGTAAGGGGCGGGAAGGCACCCCTGAGACTGGTTACACAAATAATGATGATCAAACCCCTGTTCCTTTCCGACGTCTCGTTGAGGTCGGGAAGGCACCCCTATAACTGGTTACATAAATAATGTTTGTCAAACACCTACCCCTTTCCAGCATCTCGTAAGGGGTGGGAAGGCACCCCTGTGACTGGTTACACAAATAATGTTTGTCAAACACCTACCCCTTTCTAGGATCTCGTGGGGCGGGAAGGCACCCCTGAGACTGGTTACACAAATAATTATGGTCAAACCCCTACCCCTTTCCAGCATCTCGTAGGGGGTGGGAAGGCACCCCTGTGACTGGTTACAGAAATAATGTTTGTTAAACACCTACCCCTTTCCAGCATCTCGTAGGGGGCGGGAAGGCACCCCTGTGACTGGTTACAGAAATAATTTTTGTCCAACACCTACCCATTTCCAGCATTTTGTAGGGGGCGGGAAGGAACCCCTGTGACTGGTTACACAAATAATGATCGTCAAACCCCAACCCCTTTCCAAAGTCTCGTGGACGGCAGGAAGGCACCCCTGTGACTAATTTTCTCGAAAACTATCACTTATAGAAAAAAATATTTGAAACGAAAAATGTGTATCTCAATGAGATCTACATCTTTTGCTTTAAATCTTTTGCAAAATTTAGCGTTGTTAATAATTTATTTGATGTTATTGTTTCCCTTTGATTGACCTTCGGGCTTCATTGATCATCGCATGGAATCCTCCCAATGCTTCTTCTCGTTCAAGGTTCCTTTTCTGTTTATGAGTTTTGGGGGCTACCTTTTGGCTTGTGTGCTGACCCACGTTGTCGCTTGATCGTGCCTTGGTGGGGGGCTGCCGGGCTCCCTTCTCTGAGAGAGCGCAGTTACTATCAAGGTGTAGGCTGGGTGGCTGGTTTTTCGGGGTTGCAACGATGGGAGATCAATTGTGTGTGTTAAAGTCCGTGGCTCTTCAAGTCTCAATTCAGTTCAGTGATTTCCCGACTCGATCATCTTCTGGTGTTGCGGGAAGTGACGAGTCGGATGACGTATCACCTCCGGTCGCGTCGGGATCGGTCGTTCAGTGAACGATCGTGGTCGTAGCTTCCGGAGGCTACATCTGTGCTAATTTTCACCAACAACCAAAACCTTTTTTTTGGACACCAAGGGAGTGGTCCAATGGATATACTCGGGGACTCGTATGCCGGACTCAATCGGTAATAGGTATTTAGCGACTTTGACATGACCGAGCATGGTTCCTTCGCTAGCCCACGCCAGTCCGTCATTAATTCAAAACAGCGTATTGTCTCATCTGAACGCAAAAGACCTTGATTTTTAAGGGTTTTTGAGCCTATTTCTCTCCTGATCGCTAAGACCTGTAATGGTCAACGTTCTCTTGTACGCGTCTTTCTTTCCTTGTCGGGCTGCCACGATTTCACCATTCCACCATGCATCACCAGACTTTCTTCCTACAACCGCCGTACTCACACTCCAGGCGCAGTTTTAATAATGATATCCCGTAACATAGTCCATGCGCCCTCTATATCTTTATTGCTTATAAGCGCTTCCCAAGTTGCCCTATCTATGCGTTCGTTTAATTTATTCTGAAAGTCTATTCGCACTTCCGTTTTCTGTAAATATTCAATCTTTATTCACGTTTGTTTCGTTTGTTTCATCCTCTTTCTTCTCCATCCCTGCCCTACGTTTATTTTGGAGACTAAAAGGTAATGGTCAGTATTTCATTCAGAGCCTCTCATGACTCTTGTATCTTTTACTAATTCTCTTAGTCTTTCATCCGCAATAACGAAGTCAATTATACTGTGGCTATTTCCTTTACGCCAGGTGTACATGTGGCTTATTTTATGTCTAAACCTAGTATTCGTGATAAATAGGTTCTCTTCTAAACATAAGCTAACTAATCTTTCCCTGTTATAATTTTTTCTTGAATCCCCAAAATTACCGAACACCCTTTCTGTATCTTTACCCTGACGTTGGACGCCGACCCATCCGTCCATATCCCCTAGCAGAATGATTCTTTCATCATGACTGCAAGTACTTATTCTATCATTTAAATTGTCCCAGAAAGAGTCTTTTACTTCTCTCGGATCACTAACAAATGGGGCGTAGCACTCTATGATAAATAATCTTCTGATTCCTACCTTCATTCTAACCCACAGCAATCTCGAAGATAGATATTCTTGATCTTTGAGATGCTGTTTTGTTTTGTCATTCATCATCAAACCGACCCCTTGACTACCATGTGATTCACTATCTACTCCTGACCATATTTTAAAACCGCCTTTCAACACGCCATTTGCTATGTTTCTACTTTCGCATCCCTTTTTCATTTTCTTAATTACACACAAAATATCTAGCTTCCTTGCGTGCCTCGTTTCTCGTAATTCTCTTACCTTAAGATAACCCCCCCCCCCCACCCGCCCACCCCCGCGTTCCAAACACCCAGTCTCCATTCATCGCCCGAAGCTCGACCAGTAGGGTTACTGTGTGTATGCATTTCGTCAATCAAAGTTTCATTGCATTCCGAGGCTATTTGATTGTTTGTATTATTCATTGTTTAGATTGTGCACCCAACTACCACATTTATACGCGAAATTTGTTTTGTGAGTCGAAATCCAACTTAAGTAGTGATTCGTCGTATGGTGGAGACTCTATTTGTAACGTCAGACCCACCAAAACTTCCGCTACGTCCTTGTGGAGGCGGTGAATGGGTACTCTAAAGCGATTGGCATGAGCTTGAGGCTGGACAAGTGTGCCTGCATCCACCTACACCAAGGAATATAGAAACTACATCATCGCGTAACCGCAAGCGGAAACCCAAACTGTGCATGTGTTAAAAACGGCCCTCGAAGGAAGGTATCGCCAAATTCTCAAAAAAATGTGGCCTTCCGAATTATCCGGAAAGAATCAGATCCAGGCGACCAATATGCTGGCCGTTCCTATACTGCTCTACACGTTTGGTGCAGTAAAATAGAACGCCTATGAGTTGAAGTAACTTGACCGATGCAAACGCAATATGATGACCATCTATCGAATTCATCATCCTAGATCTTCCGTACCTCGAATATACCTCCCTCGAGATAAAGGGGGTAGAGGCTTGCTAAGCTTGGCGTGTCTTCATCGAAGAACGGTTCTGGCTACAGCCGAATCCGAGGTCCAAAAAACCCCAGCACGTCAGGGTTCTGACATAACCTCATAAAACCTCATAATTTTTTTTTTAAGTCCGGGGGTCACACCATGTTTATTATCCAGCAGATACCACACATACCCAAAACATATAACAAACATGGTCTGACCCCCTGACTCTAACGAAATTTGTATAAGGTTTTTTGAGATTACATCAAAACCCTGACGTGCTGTGGGTTTTTGGACCTCGGATTCGGATTCAACGACCCCAAAAACACATAATAAACATGGTCTGACCCCTGGAGTTTAAATTAACAATTTTATGAGGTTTTATGAGGTTATGTCAGAACCCTGACGTGCTGGTGTTTTTTTGACCTCGGATTCGGATTCAGCGACCCAAAAAACATATAGTCATCACTTTATTTTTATTTATAAGCGTATGGTTCTTATTTGATTAAATAATTATTTTCGAATTTTATCCTAAATGTGAATCTCAAATATTTGAAAAATCGTTTTAATATCATTTAGCATATTTTTAGTTTAAATTTGTAATTTTGAACAAGTGCGTGACAAGATATTTTGCGTTCTTTCTTATATTTAATTTCTAAATAAAGCCACCGAAATTTTAAAAAATTTACAGAATTGTACTTTTATATCAGTATTTTACTGATATAATTTAAAAAAATTTATTATTCAAAGAAAAAATGGAAATTGACTGAGATTTAATCTTGTTAACTTTTTGTCAATCACCCATAATTAATTAACTAGCTTCGTTTTTCAAATGTAAATTATAGGTAGAAATGCATTTCAACCTACTATAGGAATTTTTAAATTGAAAATAATTTGTATTTCTTGTATGTTTCAAACTTCAAGATTTTTTTTTTTGCCACCCGGTAAAAATATTTTCGATTTATTACTCATGGCGAATATTCTCTTGATATTTTAAAAGAAATAATATGCATACTATGCTAGGACAAAAAATGTTTAGGGGCCATTTGATACCATTAATTGTAATTAAATTACAAATTTTTGTATTCTAAGCCCATTAATATCCGCAAATCATATCTTTCATAAAATTCAGGGCTTATGTCTCGATAAGTAACAAATTATGCTCAAGGGTAGAATAATTTTTCAGCTTGTATTTTGTCAAAATTGAAAACTAAGAAAATTAATTTTTCGACCTAAAATGGCCTACCGGAACCTCTAAACAATTTTGTAAAAATAAAAAAATAATTTATCGGAGTATTTGTACCAATGGGAAGAAATTTAGGGGCAGCGTTTGCACATTTCAAAATCAAACTTTTCATGGCAACCCACTGCCACCGTCAAAATGTACCCCTTATTTATATATAACAAGTAGGTTTCATTTAACAAAATAATGTCACATAAATTTATTAACATAGATGGCTTACAATTTTTAAGACGGATACATGAACTGGAATTTACCTATCTATATAGATTTAAGACTTGTTCAATTTATTTTAAATAAATTGATAGTTCCATCAAACAACCAAGTATATCACTGTGTTTCCTTCAGCAATACCTCCAGGTGTATAAGAAACAGCAAAAAACTGATTTTTGATGCAATTACATTGTTACAAAACATTATGCAATTATTATGAATAAAACTAAAAGTCCTATTGAAAATAAATTCTTAAAATATTGCCGAGAGTAATCCAGGAGTATCTTCAGATTCTTAATAAGATTTTTAGTTTAATTCATAAAAAATACACAAATCAGAAATCTATAACCAGATCCTGTAGTAGCAAGGAGTCAACATGGATGCGATGAAAACAATGGTTAGTTTATTAATTATTGACTATTGACCGTTCTTGGGAGTTAGGTAAGGATGTTACCTTCTGTTGGTATATGGTTCGTTTATATTTTTTGTTTTGACCTTAAAAAACCTGGAAAAATTATGATAACATTGTATTGGTTTAAATAATTTATTTTCGCAATAGTTGAAAAAACTGGAGGTATTTTAGTAAAGAATATTCTATTCACAAGTTTCAAATCTATATGCATAGCTACATTTTGGGTTGCGCAGCCTTCTCTGTATTCTGGTGACTGTCCTGAAGCTTCTGGATATGGCAACAAAATCGAATACTTCTAGTTAAATAAGAAAACTGTATATTGAAAATCAATATCCGATTCTACATATAACAATAATGTTAGGCATGTGCGTTTTTAAGTAGGAATATTTTGTGATTAAAGAGAAAGTAATAACAGGTGCGCTTATGTCAATCGACAATTTTAAATTTGTTTTTCTTTAAAACCTGTTTCTCGTACATTAAACTTGAAAATTTGGCCTTGGAGATTCATGTTTCAAGCTAGAAGGTTTGTTTTAGGCTTAACGTCTAATGTAACGGCGTAGCGGTTTTACGTCACCCTCGCTGCTATTTTAAACAGCCTTCTAATTCAATCCTTCCTGTTTTCAAATGATGTTTTTTATACAATACTATTTGAAACACATACATTTTTTCCTAACAATATTGAATTTATACTATTTTCTTTTTTATAAATTTCGTGTATTATAATATAGAAGAAGTCATGAACAATTTATGTTGAGGAGATTTTTGCCATTTTGTTACATTCGACCTTTTTTTAAATTGTTGATTGCCTGAATCTTTGATTCATTGACCATATTTTAATATGTTTATGTTAAATACAGACTTACATATAAATTACAGTGTAAAGATCGCGGATGAGACTACCTGAACGTTTTCTGGGTGCATAAAGCCATATAGTCTAAGTCTAAGTTAGTAAACTAATTTGAGTAGTCTAGTCTAAGTCTACCGCAATTTTTGTAAGAATAGCCAGATTTTTTCGATACAGTAGACACTACCGTAATGTATAGGAAAAGAAATAATCTCAAATAAGTAATCCTAGCTTTAATATTTTTCATCTATTGAAAATTTGAGTTTATATATTTTTTCAATTCATGATAAAGCCACCAAATTTAGGATCTCTTAAATGCTTCATAATTTAAAGTTCGTCTGAATTTTGAATTCACTACAATTTAGACACCTTAATCTCGAATATTACAACAAATTGAAGTTTCAAACATTTATCTAAGTTTATTTCGATTTGGAATTATACTCTACAGATTCCAACGACAATGCACCTTGTATAGTGTGAAAAGAATTGATAGGAAAACCGACCATATTTGAAAAATCATCCAGGTAATTATTTATGACTGTTAAGCAAACTAACTGCTTCGAGGAATAAAAAGTTGAACTAGTATATTACGAAAGTAGGAATTGTCTACGGCTTGAGAAATTTGATAGTACTGAAATCAGATGCTATAGAAAAAAACCTACTTTTATAGCATGCGCTAGATATGTAGTTAACTCACTGATGAAGTTCACAAATATATATTTTTATTTTTTGACAATTATTTAAAATAGAATTTCTTTACAATGATTATATATATATATACATATATATATATGTAGACACATGTTCATATTAAATATATATTACCGAATGGAATTCGGGAAAATCTTTATCATACCATTTTGCATAATAATAATTATTCTTTCAATGCTTGACACATGTCGATCCACCCGTCAACATCTAAATCATTTAAATCAGATATCAAGAATTTGGTGTATACCAGCAGATTTTTATCACAAAATGTAGTTTTTGCTTGTCAGCGTTCAGTGTGCAGATATTTTATGTAAAATTTATTTTATGAGAATTTCTATAAACGCCCGATATCGAGTGATTGACTTAAGCTATTTTATGCACTACGCAATTTCATACACCTCGTTCGTCTTTTGGCATAAATATCATCAGGTATGAAATCCGATAACGAAAACGCATTGAGTCTGCAAGTTTGCAGGAATAGCTATCGAATCCCCCATTTTCAACTTTTTAATAAGGATGATGGACATTTCGAAAACGACGAACCACCTAGCCCTAGACTTAAAAAGCGACATCAATATGTGAAACCTGAAGATAGCCCCAGTTTTCAACAAAACCATCCAAATTTCCTTTGATACATGAGAATTTGTAATTTCGTTACTATTAATAGTCTGAAATAGTCCCTAAATTTTTTTTATAGAATAATATACATAGAATTTCACATTCAATGCAGAGAATATTCTCTGTAATGAATCAAATTCCAAAATGCATACTTGATATGAAAAATTATCTTGAATTTCCAAATAGAAAGAAAATACATGCTATAATATAACAAATATTTCATCTATAATATTATACTGATACACATGATTATTATATTGGACATTATATTTTCCATTTTTGTATATAAGGACCAATTTTTTCATGTTATTTTTGCATTGTTTTATAATTATTGCTTTACTATTTGTCGATGGTTTTTGATCTCACAACATTGAAATGTTAATTTTTCAAGCCATCAATCTCAATTTATTGTTTGATGTCCATTTCTTTTTCATTTCAACCTTTTTTTATTGTTCTTGTTATTCAATGAAAGTATTTATTCTATATTCTTATTATGTGAATAAAGGGCATATGTCATACATGCTTTTTTATCAAATTTATTTTTTATCTCCAAGATTTTTACTTTGCTTAATTCATCTTCATTGTTCCTTTCTATTAAAGTAAAGAATGTTCACTGGAATAGAAAATACAATTCTTTATGTTTTCTTAAAATATGTATGAAAACATTTGAAAACGAACGGAAAAAATGTAATTATTTTTAATTAATATAATTGGTGTTGGATTACGAAAGAAAGAAACTTTATCTAATAAAATTATGCTGTAAACGCGGCATGCGCACAAGAATCATGGACAAGAGATAAAACAATTATAGTGACTGATATGCGTAAGCCAATAAAGCTAGAAATAAAAATCCACAATTAAACAACCAACACAAACAACAACAGGGATCAAGGTCATGAAGTAAGTTGACTATAGACCAGACATAAATTAAGTAACGTTTTTTTATGAAATTTTGAACCACTTACCCCCTTTTTTTAGGGTCCAGAAGACAGTTGAATTTAACCAAAAAAGACGAGTTTTGAACAAAATGCTTGAAATCTCAGCTAAAACAGATTATTTTCAACCAATCCATAGTTTAAAGACTGCGTAATTAAAAATTTAATCATGACTATAATTTGCCTGGGAAGGGTGTAAGCAAGATAATTAACATCGAATTTGAAAAATCAAGAGTTTTCTAGATTTTGTTTTCATACCAAGTAGAGTAGGTGGTCGATTTATGGTAGAGTTATGTACATACAATCAAAAGATATATTCCAAAATATAAATATTAATTTATTTACTCAGAAGCATCTAAACTGCACTTAATAGTAAAGTTTCATAAATTACAATTTTCTGGGAATCAATTACGCTTATTTACAGTACTGAATGTTCAACACGTGATTCTATATTTTCATTTTTCTGCAGATTTGTTTCTTAACATGGCCACTACAGCGTGGAAAAAAATAATATAGGGGAGACCGGGGCAAGATGAGCATTAGGGTGGTCCAAAAATGCATTACAAATTTTTTTTTTACTCTAGAGGGCAACTCACCTCCCCCCCCCCCCCCGTTGCTTTGTTGGGACAAAGGAAACCCGTAATTTTGTTTTTTCGAAATTCAAATATTAACACTTCCCACCGGGCACTTCGAAATCCCATTTGATTAACATGGGGAAATGTTAGATTTTCGAAAAATTGAGCTCATACTTCTGGGTTTAAACGAAACGTGCCAAGTTTTTTAGGGATTGAAGAGAAGTGTCTACGAAATAATACCACACTAATAACTTTATTTTTAAAATACCCAAAAATAAAAAAACTACATTTTTACGGGGGGTAAGGGATGGGTTAAAAATAAAAGCTATCAGTATGGTTTTATTTCCTAGCCAGTCCTCTTTAATCCCTAAAAAATTTGACACGTTTCGATCAAACCCATGCTCTGGGTCGAGACGAGACACCTCAAATATTTACTAGTTTTTGTTAATAGAAGATTATTTTTCGTGTTTTTCGTACACATAAAAGGTTATTCAAAGTATTCTGAAATTGGAAATAAGTATCACGACAAAATATGATTGCTTTCACGATTGAGCATTGTATGATTATTCGTACCAATTCATGCCCTGCAAAGTGTTCAACGAGTAATTTTGTAAGGTATAATTAAATCTTATTACTGAGGGGAAGGATTTTATAAATATTTAAAAGTATGAATGCATTTAATGGTCAAATTATTGAAATTTTTTCTTATACATTTTAATTTATCTAATTTCAAGTAAATAAATCAGAAACATTCAGACATATTTTTCAAAAAATATCTTCATTAAAACCTGCATAAAAACGGGGGCATGTCCATGCGTGACGCACGGCTGCTCGTACGTCATTTTCTACTGTAATTTATCTTCTCGTGTCCTTGCACGTTCTTGAACTAATTTCTTTATTACAAATTCTTATATGGCCGATTTTCAAATGGATTTCAATTTATATGTCCCTCGATGCTTATTCGATGTTCCTATAACATTTTTGATCTACTAAGGGGATTACAGCACATATGGCAGGCTACTTTATTAGTCCATACAGAAAAAGTACAAAAAAATTACAGTTAGGCATACCTTTTTGTAATTAAGTAGTCAGTTTTTACCCTCCCTATAGTGTCCCTCCGTACATATTCACATACTTGAAATGTGACTGGACTGGTAAACATTATTTTTACAATACATTTGCCTCGGGCACTTTTTTAACTATATGATTCTGTTGAAATTGCAATGGTCACATGCTAGAGATTATAAATACTGACTGAAAGAATAATGCTTATATGTCTGTCCCTCGGTTCGTAAACAACTCCGAAGCCTCTATAATTTTAACGAATTTGAGGCGATAATTCGTATTATAATCAATTATAATTATGAAAAATGAGTATTTTGTATCAAACTTTAAAAACACATGACGTTTCCAGAGTCTCAGAATTGACTAAATCCTTTTAAGTCGTCTGAGAACACGGGAAAAACTACCGGTTAACCTGAATAATAACTCCAAAGCCTCCCAAGAAAAGAGGTGCAAACGCAAAATAATTTTTGTTCAGAAGAATTCCCCCATAAAATTCGAAGGGCTGATGGAGCAAAATACTTTTCCAAAGTTGGAATTATTATTTTTTTTAAATGGTGTGTTTTATATTACTTAAAAATTGCAAATAACAACTCCGAAGCTAACGACTCTGAAGCCTTTTGACCACTCCGAATGCTTTTTTGCACTTGCTGGTCCTTCTTAAACTTTTTCATAAGATATTGTTCATAGATATTTGTTTTACGAAGAACTCTCCTTATACAAATTTACATCAAGGAGATAAGTTGAAATTGTAAAAATCAAATCTGTAAATAATTATTTAAACAAATTTTCAATAAATTAAAAAAAAATCCAAAACATTTCAAAAAACAATCTTTGACAAAAAAAAATCAAACAAGTTTTCGAACAAATTTTTCAGAAAAAATGTCACCAAATTTTTGAAAACGAATTTTAAAAAAGATTTAAAAAAAATTCACACAAATTTTCAAAAAAAAAATTTGAAATTATTTTGAAAATTTTTTAGAGTGTGCAGACAACTTTTGCACATTAAAAAAAATTCGAATTATTTTGACCCGCTAAGCCTGCCAAACCCAGTTTTAAACCTTTATAATAATTTACTTTAAGTAAAAGAATAATTAGACACAAATTAGTTTAAAAAATCAATAGTCTAGATTAAACAGCTTTCCCACGTTATAAAGTACGTCATGGTACATATATCTAAGAAAACTGTTAACAATTATTGCATAATTTAGAACTTCAATTTACTTGCATCTCGGAAACCAAAATGAAAATCTATTTGCAAATCGCCCATACAGATATATATTATTTAGAAGATTTCGAAGCCTCCATATGTTTTCATTTCTGATTAATAATGTGTGTTTTTTATATTGCTGAAAGTACCGTGATGCACATACGTTTTTAGGATATGGATATGCACTACGTGGTATTTTTGGTCAAAGTTCTGCGAATTGAAATGTTTAACAAATATTTAATATGCATAGGTAGATATTGCAGGGCCGACGAAAACATACAGCCATGAATTTTTGATTCAATAGTAATTAAAAACAAAGTTAAAGTTAATTTTCTGAGCGTGATGCACAAATACGAATCGTATAACCCACACGAGGTGTGCGATTCCTTAATGGAAATGTATTTGTTACTAAAACTGCTTTAAAAAATTGTAAATTTGGAATAACTAACACTAACACTAACACATATAATTTAGCTATACTTAAGTATAGATAAAATATCAGATATACTTTAGCTGAACTTGAGTATAGATAAAGTATACTCCATACTTCATCTTATAAATTATACACCGTACTTGACTTACTTAATTAATTGTAATTGACCATGCGATGTACTTACGTGATATATAAGTAACGTCTCTTAAAAAGACAAATCACTTCTGACACATTTACTGACTTTAAACAATTTAAAATATGATGATAAAATTATTTTCTCAATATAAATTTTACATTTTTAAAGTACTATGTTTTCTACTTACTTATAACTATTTATTTAGCATTTAGGCCTAATTTTAATTTGTCAGTCTCATGTTCGTATTTTCATGGAAATGCCCATGGGGATTTTCAGAAAAATGTGAAGAAATAATTTTAGATATAAATTTTAGAAGCCTTCTGCAACCTGTCAGTGTCAATATAAATAAAAACGTTGTCTTTAATGTGTGAAAAAAACAACTCAAAAAATAAAATTTATGAACAAACCCAATTGCGAAGTTTTTCTTTTCTTTTGTAAGTTTTCACTATTGCAACTCTCCTTTAAATCTTTATCTATTTTCGAAAATTCCACTCAAAGCGACTCAAATCTTGCGTACAAAAACTTTTCTGCCAGCTCCGTAAAGAGATTATAACAAGCAAGACAAGAGCGTCTCATCTCGCCCCATGAACTTGACTCATTCCGTCCCAAATCACAATTATTGTTCAAACTTCAATATTACATATTTTTATTAAATAATTGTATATAAATGCGTTAGTACATTCAAGTTTGATAAGTGAAGTTCCCGACGAACATTAGTTTAAAAATATGATCTCTTACTTTCAATCATTTCTTTTCGTTTTATCATATTATAGAATAACAGGATTCAGGTGTTGAAATTTTCATCATTTTTATTTTTACTTTTGTCTACTTTATTAATTTTTTTTAGTTTTCGGAGATATTCAATATCATTATTCCTGTCACTTTTGAAAAGAACAGAAACAAGACTCACATATTTTGAGAGAAAATTCAGTGTCTCATTTGACCCCGTATGCTCATCTCGCCCCGGTCTCCCCTAAGCTTTTTATTAATATTAGCAGATTACTTCACTCAGTGACAGAACATAACTAAAATAAAGGGTTGTATTTTTTTGTGAAGAGCTGCACACCTTTTTACATGGATATTTCGTTTTTTTTAAAGATTGTTTCTATAAATATAATCTATAAATATAAGTGCACATCGACCTGGCACAGTTGGGTTTTATTTTGTTTAATTAATATAATTGTATTAATTCTACTTTAGCTAGGGGTCTTAAACCCGGTGATCAGTTACATTCCAAACCAAAAAACAATAAAATTGCATTCTTTGAATAAAATAAAATCTCAAATAGGCCAGAAAGACGTGCCTTTAAACAAGGTGTTTTTTTTAACTTGAGACATCAAAATATCTAAAGAAATACGCATCCTATGAAAAAATATCCGTAATAAAAACTTTTTATTTTTGAGGGGGAAAAGCGACTTTGAACAAATTTACCCCACCCCACCCCACCCCCCAAGAGGCAGGAGGGTGGGTAACTTTGTAATTTCAAATGGGAACCCCAATTTTTTATCACAGATTCAGATTCTCCTTCATGAAATACGTAAGTTTTTTGCGAACAATTTTTCTCGATTCGCAGAAAAAAAAACTAACCCCCAATGTCCCCTGGGGGGTGGGGTGGGCTAAATTTGGTTCAAAGTCGCTTTCCCCCCTCGACCATGAAAAAATTTTGTTAGGGATATTTTTTTCATAGGATGCGTATGATTTTAAGATATTTCGATGTCTCAAGTTAAAAAAAACACCCTGTATAGTTTTAATCTATGGAAAAAAGTTGTCTATGATTTTAATAATTGGAATGATATTCTCGGTAATCTCTTATGAAAGAGATTTTTTCTTATGAATGCTTACGAAAAATAATTATTTAAATAATAGTTTTTGTAATAGAATTTTTTCTTCTTGTGTCTTACCATTTATTTGTTGAATTTTGGGAAATCATGATTTATTTTTTCCAGGAAGACATTCCCAACAACTTTACTGTTTAATATTCAACAATTGGTAACAAGCGACAGTAAGAAAAAGTTTAATTGCAAAGGACACTTTTTTAAATAAATTTCTTTTGTAGGTTAAAAACAAATTTCATTTAGAATAGCGTCCTTCATTTTAAATTGAATCTCCAATAACATTAATTTGAATAAACTAACTTCTTGAAGGACTGAAAAGTTTACATTTCCGCATTACATTATCTGATTACTTTAATTTTTGTTGTGAGTAATTTAATAGCATTGAAATTAGATTCTAAATGAAGACGAACGCTTACAACACTCTGCAGCATGTAACATCATAAAAGCCCCCTAGATAGTTTGAAAGAGGCAGTTTTATCTACCTCAAACGAAAATGAAGTCGCTTTTCGTTGCTCTCTTTATTATCTTCATGCTTTTATTTAATTATATTTGTAAGTGTAAATATAATAATTATTATT
>CAKNWT010196152.1:0-10072 GCA_932066315.1 Andricus coriarius
ATTCGGGGATTTTATTATTAGGAAATTTTTTAATTCGGGAATTTTATCATTCGGAAATTTTACTATCGGAAATTTTATTATTCGGGAATTTTATCATTCGACAATTTTATTATTCGGGAATGTTATTATTCCGGAATTTTATTATTCGGGAATTTTCCAATTCTGGAATTTTATTATTAGGAAAATTTATAATTCGGGAATTTTATTAGTCGCGAATTTTCCAATTCAGCAATTTTACAGTGTCTGGAATTTTATTTTTCAGGATTTTCCAGTCGTCCCGATTCTTTCGGAATTCTAGAAAAATATTATCAAATCCGAAAAAGTAGACTGAAGCCAAAACGGGACTAAATTTTTTGTTCTCTTATTTGTTAACTTTTTAAATTTGTTCTAGCTACTTTTGATCTGGTCGAGCTGCCCAGGTTATCCTCGCCTTTACAAATTGGTCAAGGAATCAAAGCCAATAAAAGCGATTGAGGCAAAAAACAAAACACTCTTTGAGGATTTGACTAAATTCACGGGAATGAAAATCGCAAATGCAGACGATGTTTTCTCTCTACTTGGAACTTTAGAGGCCGAGGTCAGTTCCCTCATCGACACCATTTTTTTTATTAAATCTCCTTATAAATGAATTTTGGCTTCTTTCTTCATAAAGATAAAATGACATCAAAATATTAATCAGATTTTATTTGATAGAATTTCCAAATTTTTAGTAATTTAGAATAATTTGAGAAAGAAAATTTCAGAAGATTGGATGGGAATTCAAGAAATTTCACTGAATTTCATAGATGAAATTAACTCGAGTCCCTAGAATTTTTTGAATTATAACGAATTCCAAATATCTATTATAAATCTTTGTAATATTGTTCAATTAGATCAGAACTCATATAATTATACTGCATTTCAATTTTAATTTCGTTTGTTTGAATTTTAGAGAATTCTAAGTAATTCTATGGTATATTAATTCAATTGTATGATATCCTATTTCAATTATATCAATAATATGAAATAATTTTCTATATATAATTATATTTCAATTCGAGAGAATTTTATTTCAATTCTGAGAAATCTAAGGTATTCTTTAGTATTATATTTCAATTTTAGATCATTTTTTTCAATTATATAGAACTTTAGCAGAATTAGAGAGAATTTCAACAGGATTCTGGAGAATTCTATTTCAATCAATAAATAATTCTATTTTAATTGAAATATGAGTAGATCAGTCCCAGATCGGCCGAACTCTTCAAATAGCGTAACACACGCTTTGCCGCGGTCCAATAAGCTTGTCCAAAACACATACTGAACTGGCTTAAAACACTGACGGCATGAGATATATCAGGTCTCGTTGCCACTGCTAAATACATCAGTGCGCCTACCAATTCGCGATACGGAAGTTTCCTTTCTTCGATATCCAGATCCTGTTCCAGTTTTGTCAGCTTCACGTTCACGTCCAGGGGCGTGTCCACAGGCTTTCAATCAGCGATCCCAAATCGGTCCAGTACGTCTCGTATGTATATCCGGATCCTGTTCCAGTTTTGTCAGCTTCACATTCACGTCCAGGGTCGTGTCCACAGGCTTTGAATGAGTTATCCCAAATCGGTCCAGTACGTCTCGTATGTATCCTCTTTGTTGCATCGAGATCTTCTTTCCGTCTCGAGTGAATTCTATTCCGAGACAGCACTTAGGCTCACACCTAGATCTTTTATCTCGAGCTTTTGCGAAAGATAATCCCTCAATTTCGCAATTTTGGCACTATCCCGTGAGAAAACCAAGATATCGTCTACGTCAATGGCAATAAGAAGCGAGTCTTCCCCTCGTTCCACTTAATACACGCAAGGATCTGTGTTGGTGGGGGTTACTCCAAATCCTCTCAGTACCTTGTTTAGTTTCTCCTACCAGCTTCGACCAGCCTGTCATAGGCCGTAACGGGATTTGTTCAGAAGGCATACCTTGTTTCGGTTTCCAGCTGCTTCAGCATCCGTTCTGCCTTGTTCCCAATTTTACAATTACTCGTTTCTGTCTGGTCGATCATTTCCAAGGCTTCAGTTAGAAATCGTGGGGTATCCATGTAGATTTCTTTTTCAATCGTGCTGCCTGATTTTCGTTCCGTACTCTGCTGCGAGAGCTACCAAGAAACGAATGGAGCTCAAACGAGCTACCGGTGCGAAAGTTTGATTAAAATCAATCCCTGGCCTTTGAGCGAAACCTCGCGCCACAATTCCCGCTTTTCTTTTGTCCAGTGGTCCATCCGGTGTATACTTGTTTCGCAGAACGACGCGACTCCCAATCACTTGTCGATCTTCAGGACGTTCGACTAACTGCCATGTGTCATTCTTCAGAATGGATTTCGTTTCATCCGCTATGGCATGAAGCCAGTCATCAGCATCTGGATCAGAGATTGCCTCTTTTAAAGGAATTTCAGCCATAAAGGCTTTCTCTGATTCTAAATACCTGGCCTCGGCCCGTGGTGGATATTTCTTCCGTGGTCTTCCCGGCTGTCCTGTGAATATTTTTCTCGGCCTTCCTGAACCTCTCTCGAATATTTCTGCTCCGTTTCCCTGGATCTCGTTCTCGATGTCTTCTTCAAACTCGTTCTCGACGTTGTCTTCCTCGCCACCTTTGTTCCTATCTTCTGAGTCTTGCATCTCGATGGCAGGAACGTCATTCCGATTATTTTCGTTTGGTTGCAAAACGACGTCGATAAACTTAGAAGGACTGACATCATCTTTCCGTTGATCGAGTACTTCTGGTGCAAATTCCTCGTAGCGATTTTCTAGAGAAGCTTCAGTTCTCTTTCCGAAGACGATGTCTCTCGTAATTTCAACTTTCCTTTCTTCCGGAATCCATGCTTTATATCCTTTGGACACGTCAACGTAACCTAGAAAAATTCCCTTCTTCGCTCGTTCCAGGTACTCTGTCCAGAATGAAAGCGTTGTTTCCAATCTCTTTTAAGTGGCTAAAGTCTGGAACTTTTCCGTTCCAAGCTTCGTACGGAGTCCTTCCATCCAGGCTGCTATTTAGGAACATATTTCGAATATATTTAGCAGTCGAAACAGCTTCAGCCCAAAAAGAAGACGGCAAACCTGACTGTATGAGAAGACATCTCTCCATTTCCAGAAGAGTCCGATTTTTTCTCTCTGCTATCCCATTTTGTTCAGGATTGTAAGCGATGGTTAGTCTTCGCTGGATTCCGTTCTTCTTTATAAACTCGTCGAATTCTATACTGAGATATTCCGTTCCCCTATCGGATTAAAGGCACTTAATTTTCTTTTGTTTCTGGTTTTCGACCAGTACTTTAAATTCTTTGAATTTTTCCAAAGCCTCGCTCTTCTTTTTCAGAAATCGTATCTCGCACCACTTTGAACGATCGTCGATGAAAGTCATAAAATATTTAGATTTTCCCTTTGATTCGACTCTCATTAGGCCACAGAAATCAGAGTGAACTAAATCAAGTAGTTCTAATTTCCTCTCAGATTTCTTGGGGAAAGGTGTCCTCGTCATTTTTCCGCGGAGACAGATTTCGCATTCTATTTTTTCTTCTCGTTTTCCGAGTTTGATACTGTGCACTGCTTCAATTCGTTCGGCTTTCCGAAGATCCTGCATGTTGATGTGTCATAAGCGCCGGTGCCACGTTTCGATTGATTCCGAAGCCCTACTCGCAGCATTGTTTTCTTCCGTTATTTGCTGGCACTTTTGTTGCTTAATTTCGCGTACGTAATATAAGTCACCGACACGATCTGCTATTAACTGTATGTTGCCGTCTCTGTCAATAACGGTGGCGTGACGCTTGTCAAAAGTCACTTCACAGACTTTGTCTGTCATTTTCGAAACAAAAAGCAGGTTCTCGCGAAGGTCCGGGATGTACAGCACGCTTTTCAAGTTGACGTTCTTCATGCTTCCATGAAAATCGGTAGCAAACGTAACCGTTCACCACTTTTCACCAAACGTGTTATTTTCCGCCCGTAAATCCTCATGGGTCTCAGTAAAAAATTCCACGGTACACAAGCTCACATCTTCGGCGTTCTTCGCCTCTTGTCGGAAGTTTTCGCGTTTATTTTTACATTCTGAACCCTTATGATCACTTTCGTGGATTATTTTCACGCGAAGTGTTTCCGATGACGGTAGTTCATCACGAGACTCGATTGCGCACCTAAAATTTTCAAAACAAGGGGGGTATGCTGCAGGGAATCATAATTGCTAACAAATTCTCCTTTATTTCCACTTCCATCTCACTTAATTTGTCGACGGCGTCAAAAAATTTCCGAACGTGTTCGCGCGCGTCGTCACCGTTTTCCATCTTTTGAAGCATTAGCTGTTTCAGCAGGGTAGCTTTTCGAGCTGGCCCTTTCGACTGATAAATGTTTCCCAACTTTAACCACACTTCCCGAGACGTACCACACCCCTTCACTTGTTTTAGTTCCGAAGGATGTATCGACAAAATTAAGTCTGATTTTGCTTTGTTATCGTTCAAGATCCGAGCACTCGTCTCGTTTTCCGTCGCGCTCAAAGATGCCGGTTTCGTTTCTTGGCCGGTTTTTAGCCCTCACGGAGTAATAATAAGGAGACCGATCATGCTGTACAAAACGCCTCGAGTTTTGACTGCGGTAACTGTACATTTACTGCCCAGCTCAGACGTTTCTAATCAGCACATTATGGCCAATCGGTCCTGCGCACTGTGATTTGCTATCTCCTTTTCTCCCGCGAGAAGTGTGCGAGTGAGCGCCGTGTTTAATGACAACTGAAAACTGAGGTTACGTTCCCGTAAATATTAACAATATTAATTGAACACTTTTAAAAGTAGAAGTTAAATTATTTTAATTTAAAGTCGTTATAAATTAATAATTGTTCAATTGTTATTCATAAACTAAAATTTGTTTGAAATGTTTTTAAATATTCTCTTAGAATTTATTAAAAATGAAAAATCACTTTAAATTCTCCTAGTAATCTTAAATAAAATTTTCTATTATGAAATGCTTGAAAATCGTTAAATAGCTAAGACTTTTTATTAATCCTGAAAAATAAACAAAATTGACTTAAAATCTTTCAGATTATTTTTTGTACAAATCGGAAAGTCTTTCGAAATCTTTATAAACATTGATATAACTTCAATTTGCTGTCGTTTTTGTCATCACGGAGTGGTTGTCATGCACTGGCGCTCACTCGCACACTTCTCGCGCGAGAAAAGGAGATAGCAGATCACAGTGCGCATGACCGAGTGGCCATAATGTGCTGATTAGAAACTTCTGAACCTGGCAGTAAATGTACAGTTACCGCAGTCAGAACGCATGTACGGTGATCGGTCTCCTTATTATTACTCCGTGGTAGCCCTACGCGTCGTTTTTTATTAGCAATGCTTCCATTTGCATCTTCCTCGTGTCATAATTTTCTTTGTTTAGAGACTCTATTCGCGCAAGATTTCCCGAAGCTATTTTTGCTATGGTACCGCGAAGACGCGCCGATTTAACCTCTAAACGGAATTTGTCACACGATTTCGCAGTTTGCAGAAATCACCACTTATTCCAATAGACTGAGGCCCATAACCTATGTGCAGGAGCAGGGCCGCATTTAGGAGTGTGGAGGCCCTAGGTCCGGCTAAAATGTAGGGGCCTCTTATAATTCCTGTCTGGCTTCTAAAAAAAAAAAGTCATGGAGGTAGGAGCCGATGCAGAAGTGTGTGAATGTAGCAGCGATTTTGATTTACATTTACATTTGTGGGGGCCATGGCCCCGCTGGCCCCGTAGTAAATTCGGCCCTGAGCAGGAGTGTGCTGGGTTGATCTGAACATTACAATGAAACACTACAATCATTGAACACTAGATTTATTGATTCGGTTGGCATAAGAGATAAACACACGAGAATGCTAGGATTCGAATGAAAGAGAAGATGGCGAGCGGAGGCGAGCCACATGAAAAGAAAGCTGAAGGCTTATACTCACTTTAGATATAGGAGGCAGCACTATAAAAAGGCGACTAAGTATCGCCCGGTAAATTCAAAATAAACTCAACATGAAGAGATTTTTTTCAATTTTATGGTATTCTATTTTAATCGTAGTGAATTCTGATTTATTTCTAGAGAATTTTATTTCAATTCTAAAGAACTTACATAGAATTTTGGAGAATTCTATTTCAATCCATAAATAATTCTATTTTAATTGAAGAGAATTTTATTACAATTCTACCAAATTCTAAAAAATGCTATGATATTTTAATTGAATTCTAAGGCACTTCTATTTCAATTATGGGAAATTCTATAGAATTGTATAGTATTCTAGTTGAATTATATGGTATTCTAATTTAATTCAATTCTAAAGTACTTGAATAGAATTTTGAAGAATTCTATTTCAAACAATAAATAATTATATCTTTAATAAAGAGAATTTTATTTCAATTGTAGGAAACTCTAAGGAATTATATGGTTTTATACTTCAATTCTATGGTATTCTAATTGAATTATCTGGTATTATCATTGAATTCTCTAATATTCGAATTGAATTCTATTGTATTCTATTTAAATTATAGAGAACTCCATTTAAATTGTAGAAAATTTTATTTGAATTGTGGGAAATTTTAAGGAATTATATTGTATTCTAATTCAATTCTATGGTATTCTAATTGAATTATCTGGTATTCTCATTCTCTAATATTCTAATTGAATTCGATTGTATTCTATTCAAATTATAGAGAACTCCATTTAAATTGTAGAAAATTGTATTTGAATTGTGGGAAATTTTAAGGAATTATATGATATTCTAATTCAATTCTATGGTATTCTAATTGAATTATCTGGTATTCTCATTCTCTAATATTCTAATTGAATTATATTGTATTCTATTTAAATTATAGACAACTCCATTTAAATTGTAGAAAATTTTATTTGAATTGTGGGAAATTTTCAGGAATTATATGGTATTCTAATTCAATTCTATGGTATTCTAATTGAATTATCTGGTATTCTCATTGAATTCTCTAATATTCTAATTAAATTCTATTGCATTCTATTTAAATTATAGAGAACTCCATTTAAATTGTAGAAAATTTTATTTGAATTTTGGGAAATTTTAAGGAATTATATGGTATTCTAATTCAATTCTATGGCATTCCAATTGAATTATCTAGTATTCTAGTTGAATTATCTGGTATTCTACTTTTAATTCTATGGTATTCTATTTCAATTATAGAGAATTCTGTTTCATTTCTAGAGAATTTTATTTCAATTCTAGCGAATTCTCAGGAATCCTATGGTATTCTTATTTAATTATATGGTATTCTATTTCAATTCCAGAGAATTCTGTTTTATTTGTAGAGAATTTTATTTCAATTCCAGGGAATTCTAAGGAATTATATGGTATCATATTCCAATTTGGCAAATTTTTGTTCTACAAAATTTAAATAGAATTTTCGAATTTTGGAGAATTCTATTTCAATCAATAAATAATTATATTTTTAATTACGAGAATTTTATTTCAAATGTAGGAAATTCTACAGAATTCTATGGTATTCTAAAACAATTCTCTGGTATTCTAAGTGAATTATCTGGTATTCTAGTTGAATTATCTGGTATTCTACTTTGAATTCTACGGTATTCTATTTCAATTATAGAGAATTCTGTTTCATTTCTTGAGAATTTTATTTCTATTCTAGCAAATTCTCAGGAATCCTATGGTATTCAAATTTAATTATATGGTATTCTATTTCAATTCCAGAGAATCCTGTTTCATTTCAAGAGAATTTTATTTCAATTCCAGGGGGAATTCTAAGGAATTATATAGCATTATATTTCAATTTGACAAATTTTTATTTTTATTCTAAAAAACTTAAAAAGAATTTTTGAAATTTTGAGAATTCTATTTCAATCAATAAATAATTATATTTTTTATTAAGAGAAATTTATATCAAATGTAGGAAATTCCAAGGAATTCCATGGTATTCTAATTCAATTCTATGATATTCGAATTAAATTCTATGCTATTCTATTTTAATTATAGTGAATTATAGAGAATTCTAATTGAAATACAGGTAATTCTATTTTCATTCCAGATAATTCTACTTGCATTTAAGATAATTCTATCTTAATTCTAGAGAAGTTCCTTCAATTTTAGAGAATTCAAATTGCTTTGAAAGAGATTTCTCCAAATTTTAAGGAAATACAGTAAAATTCATAAAATATGAAATATGAAAATGAAGTTTAAGAAAAAAAAGTTTTTCTTTCAGGATAATATGGGACTAAAACTCCCAGAATTGACGAAGGATTTCTATCCAGATAAATTAATCGAATTTAGTAAACTCAATCTGCAAATGTATGTTTACAACGAAAAAATGAGAAAAATGAAGACAGGCCCTTTGATTACGAAAATCGCGAATGCAATGAAGGACAAAGCCAAGGGAAAATTGAAACCAGCCAAAAGAAAAATGGTGATGTATGTCGGACATGATTCCACAATCATCACTTTACTCGCTGGATTAAATGTTTGGGAAGACAGACAAATTCCTGGATACAGTAATATGGTCATGATTGAACTTCACCAGGACAAAAGTGGATGGAACGTTCAAGTTAGTTTCCTGTTTCAATCATTTCAATTCTACTCTAAGACATTCTAATTGAATTCCAGGGAATTGAATTTCAATTCTAGAGAATTCGAATAGAATTCAATGGTATTCCATTTAACTTGTAAAGAATTCTATTTCCTTTGTAGAGGATTATAATTTATTTCAATTCTATAGAATAAATTTTAATTGAACCGTATGACATCTAATAGAACTCGACAGCATCCTATAGAATTCGATTTCAATTCTATTTTAATTCTAGAGAATCGTTAATTTAATTATTCTAGAGAAATTTATTTATGTTCTACGGAATTCTAATTGGATTATAGAGAATTCTAATTAATTTTTTCCATTCTATTCTAGAGAATTCTAATTTAAGATAATTGTATTTCGCGCCACCTCCGAATAGATCAACTCGTAGTTCCCCCACTTTGTGCTTGTGCTGTCACAATTTTAAAGAATAACCGAAAAAAAAACACGGTTGTTTCCTACCAACGCCCGGTTACTCATTCTCTTCTTTGTGCAAGAAGTGTATAGATCGTTCCGAGATGGGAAAACATAAACGTTCGCGAAGATATAGTAGTGATTCGTCTGATGACGAAGATTATTCACGCGAATTGTTAAAGGTGATCAAGAAATTAAAAACGAAACACAGGAATAAGCGCCGCCATCGTAGGAGTTCTTCTTCGTCATCTTCGTCACGAGATTCCAGTGTATCAGGTATTAGCCGCAACTTAAAACCCAATGATCTGTGAGGTCTCATCTCTCAGAAACGATCTGGGTCTGACCCATTTCGTATCCAATGGCTCTTAACCATTGTGGAAAAATATTTTTCCTTGGGTGATTCGTCTTTCCATCAAACAGGCTCTTAACCTGTACATGGAATTGTTTGTTACCATGGAAACGCACTAACAGGCTTTTCCCTGTATAGCCTTTTTACAAATTCGAACTTGTTTTTAAAACAGATCGAGGTAACCGTCGAAGAAGGCGAAGATCACGCTCTAGTTCGAGGAATGGCGGATACTCTCCTGGAATTTCAGATCCTGAAGTAGATCGTCCACCATCGCTAGAAAGAGAACCAAGGCCACCGCTTTTGAATTTAACACCCACGGCAAATAGCTCCAGTGTTCCTGATGTACAACAGGTGGCCCCTGAAACTGCTGGTTCGTTAAATAAGAAAATTAAAGAAGGTGTCCTTAATTCTCTTGGGAAACGTTGCTTGGAAGACATGGTCCTTGCGCCGGCAGTCCTGGAGGACATTGCCATCCGCTGGGCGGACATAATTAAAATTGGTCTCTCATCAGAAGAGAAAGCAAAGCTCGTCATTAAATATCCGCCACCGGTTAATTGTTTGGACATCGAACCTCCCAAGCTCAACGACGAAGTTAAACTAGCTTTGCAAAAAGCTGAAAACACCTTGTCAAGGGACGAAAAGATCCTTTCAAAACAAAATAGTTTGACAGCTAGCATTTCTGCTGTTGGCAGATCCATCATGACGCTCGTCCAAAGGGATGCCGATCAAGAAGGGGAAA